>JBBPBX010091309.1:0-13957 GCA_038048925.1 Garcialebias charrua
ACCAAGCTTCCCACTCTTGTGTAGCAGATTGATGAGGGAATCAGTAAGGTGACAGATTATCTACAGTGCCAAGGTTCCTAAAATAAACAGAGCTGGAGTCCCTCCCTTTAATCCATCATAAAACAAAAGAAAGGTGAGTTTAGATCATGTGGAACCATCAGCACATATAGTGCCAAACCTTTTGAGTCATTCATGAGCCCTCATAAAGAGCTAATGTTACATTTTGTTACCGACATCTTGCAACTAAAGCGAGAATTCAAATGTAGAGGCGCACATGCATCTAGTATTTCATTCAACATATTACTGAATACAGAAAAGTAAACAATTTAAATAGTTACTACTCAAGCACCAAGGAAGACACTGTTTGATTTTATTTTGGCTGCTCCCTTTTGCAGGAATCACTATAGCAAGGAGACCGTGCATGAAGAATTAGAAATTGTTTTATGCCAAATGCCCTTCCTGACACAGACTGGGCTTAAACCTGCAGCTTCAAGATTTCAAGGCTGCAGCTCTTAATAGTTACCACCCGCATGGAAAACATCCACAGAAGATCATGAGGTTATGTAGATTATCCTGTAACAAAATTAGTTGTAAACTACATGCAGCTTTAGATTTTCTTACCTTATTATTAATAATAATGTTGTTCTTGTAAGGTCCAGCAGAGGTCAGGCTTGTTAGCAGAGGATAACATCAAGGCTGCTGCTGTTTCACTGCAATGATTTACTTGTTTATCTCACATTCAGCAGCATCACATTCAGAACCATTTTATTATTATTATTATTATTATTATTATTATTATTATTATTATTATTATTATTATTATTATTATTATTATTAGTAGTAGTAGTAGTAGTAGTAGTAGTAGTAGTAGTAGTAGTAGTAGTAGTAGTAGTAGTAGTATTAGTATTATTAGTATTATTATTATTTTAATTTGAGGGTTTAGAGCAGACCTGGGCATTGTAAGGCCCCAGGGCCACATGCGGCCCTTTGGTTGACTCTGACCGGCCCCCGTAAGGGGAGTTACAACAAAAAAATAGTTTCTAATTTTACCTCATTTGTGGACTGCATTGCTTTAATTTTGATGTCTTTTTAAAATTCACGTACAAAATGATGCAATATGTAAATCAAGACATGCGCAATGTGCATGATTGCATTGTTGTCAAGTCACAAGACAACGTTAGCCCTCAAAAATGTCCACTCATGCTTTTTATTTTGTTGATTAATCATAACTAATACTTTTACCAGTTTGTCTAAACAATGATATTTACTGCTTTTAATAAAGAAATACTATTAATATGCAGTATTGAATTATGTCATTTTGCCCGGCCCCCCACAATATTTTCTATTTATCATGTGGCCTCATGGAAAAAATAATTGCCCACCCCTGGTTTAGAGTCTAAACCCTCAAATTAAAATAATAATAACCATGTTCTTTCTTTTTAGCTTTATTTGTGAAAGTCACTTGTTTTTATTTATTATTTGTCAAATGAAGGTTAACACAAGGTCCACAATGCAAGGAAATGTTCAGGATGGAAATAACCGCTTTGACTCACTCACTTTGACCCACAATTTGAAAAATAAATATAATATTTAAAAGGTCCATAATATAGTAAACATATAATGGTGCAAGTAGGATGAATTAGCATCTCACATGTTGTAATATTGTTTAAATGCACATGATAACTATTGCACATAATAGGTTCTGTGACCGGTTATTACACAGGTAGTGAGTAACATTTAGATTAATTGAGTTATGATGGTGACATACATGATACAGCCACTTAGTGCAGCAGCAATAAACATATTAGATGTGTAATGTTAAAAATGTGGGTGGGAGGAAGAAGGGTGACACTTTCCTCACAACACTCCACTACATTTGTTTACAGGAAACCCTCGAGTTACGTCAGGGATTGGGACCTACGGGTGTGACTTAGGTCGATGTTGTCGTACCTCGCGGACCAAAAACACCTACCTGTCGTAGGTCCGCGTTTCTGACATAGGTCGCGCTATACCGCTAACGGAGCGCCGCACACATATTTAATGGCATGAGACTGAACAAGCAGACATACTAGGCCATAAACATGCACAGAACTGTACAGTAAATGAATACAGTACTGTACAATAAATAAAAAATATAATGTCTTACTTTGAGCTGGTCAAAGCCTGCCTTCGTCTTTTAGCATCAGCTCGCACCCGTCCGAGCTCCCCCAGCTTCCTTACGCTCCACACGCACACACGTGGTCAAAACTGTTTAAAAGAATGACTGTTAGCTTCTTAACTTCATACATTTGGAGCCAGAAAAAAAAAACTTACTGAAAGCCGTTTCTCCGCGATAATCCTCCATCCAAAACAAGCTCGGCGTTAGCTACGGTTAGGCCCCGCCATTAGCAGCAATGGTTAGCATGTCAGTTCATTCAAAAAGGCTGTCGGCTTTGTATCTCCGCGTTAGCTCGGTGTCCCCCGACTGCCAGGCGGACATTTGCGGCGAGCTCCCGGCCGCAGATGGCCCCTCCGCGGCATGTCGGCTCGGTGTCTTCGCCTGTGTTAGCTGCTCTGTTAGCTGCTGTCGTTAGCATGTCGGGCGGCGTTGTGGGAGCGATCGCGGGGCGATCCGCGGCTGCTCCTCCGGGCCTGAGACGTCCACAGAGTTGACCGAGTGTTTCCAGCAAATTTATCCGTATGAGGCAACCCTGATCGGACACACAGTCCTCTAGAGCCAGCTGACAGTAGCCTCTGGAGCTCCATTGACCGCAGTAGACAATTGTAAAATGGCGACCGGAAGTTGCGTAAATACGATAAAATTGTAATAAAAACGTAATATTAATAATTATACTTTATTTATAAAGCCATTTAAAACAACCACAGCTGCAACAAAGTGCTATACACATGAAATTAATAACATTTAAACACAAAAAAAAAAAAATAATATATATATATATTTTTTTTTATCATATTTTTATTAAATATGATAAAATCGTAAGTCTGAGTTGCCGTAGGTCGCGGGTGACGTAGGTCGAGGGTTTGCTGTACTTCTTTTGCACTTGTGAAAACAGGGCACCAGCTGGTCAGTTTATTGACTCTACAGCTCTACACCCTCAGCAGGGTCCCAGCACCAGCTGGTCAGTTTATTGACCAACAACAACTTAATTAATAAATTAACCCACAGAACTCTTCCTCCCTGGGTTGCCACCTTACCGTGGTGGAGGGGTTTGAGTGTCCCAATGATCCTAGGAGCTATGCTGTCAGGGCTTCATGCCCCTAGTAGGGTCACCCAAGGCAGACAGGTACCAGACAAAGTGCAGCCCAAAGACCCCTTATGACGAGTACAATAAATAGACTAAATGTTCCCTCGCACGGACATGGGTCACTGGGGCCCCACTCTGGAGCCAGGCCCGGAGGTGGGGCACGCTGGCAAGCGCCTGGTGGCTGGGCTTTTACCCATGGAGCCCGGCCGGGCACAGCCCGAAGAGGAGACGTGGGTCCCCCTTCCCATGGGCTCACCACCTGTGGGAGGGGCCAAAGGGGTCGGGTGCAATGGATGGGTTGTGACCGAGGGCGGGGACCCTGGCGGTCTGATCCTCGGCTACAGAAGCTGGCCATTGGGACGTGGAATGTCACCTCTCTGGTGGGGAAGGAGCCTGAGCTAGTGTGTGAGGTTGAGAGGTCATGGCTAGATATAGTCGGACTCACCTCAACGCATGGCTCTGGAACCAGTTTCCTTGGAAGGGGTTGGACACTCTTCCACTCTGGAGTTGCCCCTGGTGAGAGGCGCCGAGCAGGAGTGGGCATACTTGTTGCCCCCATCTTGGTGCCTGTATGTTGGGGTTCACCCCGGTGAACGAGAGGGTAGCCTCCCTCAGCCTACATGTGGGGGAACGGGGTCTGACTGTTGTTTGTGCCTATGCGCCGAACAGCAGCTCAGATTACCCACCCTTTGTGGAGTCCTTGGAGGGGGTATTGGAGAGTGCGCCTCTTGGGGACTTCCTTGTTCTACTGGAGGACTTTAACGCTCACGTGGGCAATGACAGTGAGACCTGGAGTGGTGTGGTTGGGAGGAACGGCCCCCTTGATCTGAACCTGAATGGTGTTCTGTTATTGGACTTCTGTGCTCGTCATGGATTGTCCATAACGAACACCATGTTCAGGCATAAGGGTGTCCATATGTGCTCTTGGCACCAGGATACCCTATGTCGCAGTTTGATGATCGACTTTGTTGTCGTCTCATCTGATCTGTGGCCGCATGTCCTGGACACTCGGATGAAGAGAGGGGCGGAGCTGTCAACTGACCACTACCTGGTGGTGAGTTGGCTCCGATGGTGGAGGAGGATGCCGGTCAGACCTGGCAGACCCAAACGTATTGAGAGGGTCTGCTGGGAACATCTGGCAGAGTCTCCCGTAAGACGGAGCTTTAACTCCCACCTCCGGGAGAGCTTTGAACACGTTCTGAGGGAGGCGGGGGACACTGAATCCGAGTGAGCCATGTTCCGCGCCTCGATTGTTGAGGCAACTTACTGGAGCTGGCCGCAAGGTTGTTGGTGCCTGTCGTTGCGGCAACCCTCGAACCCGGTGGTGGACACTGGCAGTGAGGGATGCTGTCAGGCTGAAGAAGGAGTCCTATTGGGACTTTTTGGCCTGTAAGACCCCGGAAGCAGCTGATAGGTACCAACAGTCCAAATGGCATGCAGCTCGGGTAGTTGCTGAGACAAAAACTCGGGAGTGGGAGGAGTTCGGAGAGGCCATGGAGAATGACTTCCGTATGGCTTCGAGGAAATTCTGGTCCACCATCCGGCGTCTCAGGGCGGGTAAAGCGGTACGCGACCAACACAATTTATAGTGGGAGTGGCGGGCTGTTGACCTCAACATGGGATGTTGTGAGTCGATGGGCGGAATACTTTGAAGACCTCCTCAATCCTACTGGCACGTCTTCCACAAAGGAAACAGAGCCTGGGGACTTTGGGTCGGGCTCTCCAATCTCTGGTGCTTAGGTCACCGAGGTGGTTAAAAAAATCCGTGGTGGCAGGGCTCCGGGGCTGGATGAGATTCAACCGGACTTCCTAAGGGCTCTGGATGTTGTGGGGTTGTGTTGGCTTACGCGACTCTGCAATATTGCATGGACATCGGGGGCAGTTCCCCTAAATTGGCAGCCTGGGGTGGTGGTTCCCCAATTCAAAAAGGGGGACCGTAGGGTGTGTTCCAACTATAAGGGGATCACACTCTTAAGCCTCCTTTGTAAGGTCTATTCAGGGGTTTTGGAAAGGAGGGTCCATCGGATAGTTGAACCTCGGATTCAGGAGGGCTAGTGTGGTTTTCGTTCTTGTCGTGGAACACTGGACCAGCTCTACACGCTCAGCAGGATCCTAAGGGTGCGTGGGAGTTTGCCCAACCAGTTTACATGTGCTTTGTGGACTCGGAGAAGGCATTCAACCGCATCCCTCGGGGGGTTCTGTGGGGGGTACTCCGGGAGTATGGGGTATAAGGCCCTTGTATATGGGCTGTTAGGTCCCTGTATGACTGGTGTCAGAGCTTGGCCGCATTGCTGGCAGTAAGTCAGGCTCGTTTCCAACGAGAGTTGGACGCCAAGGTTGCCCTTTGTCACCGATTCTGTTCATAACTTTTATGGACAGAATTTCTAGGCGCAGCCAAGGTGTTGAGGGGATCCGTTTTGGTGGCCTTAGAATCACTTCTCTGTTTTTTGCAGATGATGTGGTCCTATTGGCTTCATCAGGTCGTGATCTACAGCTTTCACTGGAGCGGTTTGCAGCCGAGTGTGATGCGGCCGGGATGAGGATCAGTTCCTCCAAATCCGAGGCCATGGTCTTGAGCCGGAAAAGGGTAGAGTGCCCTCTCCGGGTCGGGGAGGAGGTCCTGCCCCAAGTGGAGGAGTTTAAGTATCTCGGGGTCTTGTTCACGAATGAGGGAAAACTGGAGCGTGAGATCGATAGGCGGATAGGTGCAGCGTCCGCAGTGAAGCGGGTGCTGTACCGGTCTGTCGTGGTGAAGAGAGAGCTGAGTCAAAAGGCAAAGCTCTCAATTTACCGATCGATCTACGTTCCCACCCTCATCATCACCCGCATCATACAAGCGGCTGAAATTAGTTTTCTCCGCAGGATGTCTGGACTCTCCCTTAGAGATAGGGTGAGAAGCTCAGTCATCCAGGAGGGACTCAGAGTAAAGCCGCTGCTTCTCCACATCGAGAGGAGCCAGTTGAGGGGGCTCGGGCATCTGGTTAGGATGCCTCCTGAACGCCTCCTGGGTGAGGTATTCCGGGCATGTCCCACCGGGAGGAGACCCAGAGGGAGACCCAGGACACGCTGGAGGGACTATGTTTCTTGGCTGGCCTGGGAATGCCTTGGTATTCCCCGGGAGGAGCTGGCCCAAGTGGCTGGGGAGAGGGAAGTCTGGGCCTCCCTACTTAGGCTGCTACCCCCGCGACCCAACCCCGGATAAGCGGAAGAGAATGGATGGATGGATGGATGGATGGATAATCAGAACTCTCTGAAGTAGAATCCATATTAATTACATGGAGTTCTACATACAGTAACTGATGAATATTCATCCAAATTAAGAGACCATTGTTGTCTTTGAAATGTTTTTACAAAAATAATCAAACTAAGAATCTACAACAATAATAAACAACATAAGTGATAAAAGGATAACAATTATTAGAATAACTGATTTTACAAGTCAATACTGAACAATGAATTGCCCCGTTAAGGATTATCTTTTATCTAAGGCAAAATTAACTCTTTGAGCAGGAAATATTTTGGTTTTATACGCACAAACATTTAGACAAAGTTTGACTATTTTTATAAATAGTTTGCTTTGGATTTTAGTTTAAAGAAGTTATTTAATGTGATCAGGTTCAGTCATTTTATTATCACTGCAAGCCATGATAATAATAATAATAATAATGAATTTAATTTGTAACGCACTTTTCATTAACAAAAATCTCAAAGTGCCACAAGGTGCAACTAAAATAAATGATAAAATAAAAAATAAGTGATAAAATCATGTAAAATTTATTATAAAATCAACTAAAATCAGTGATAAAATCACTGAAATGATTTATTGTTACATCAGCTAAGAATCATAACCAGACCAAGCATTTCATTATGTCACCAGTTTCTGCTCCTTACCGGGTCAGTGTTGAAGACACCAGATCACTCATCTTTCTGGGGTTCTGCTGAAGGATCAGACCAGGACACCACAAGGAGAGCTAGCCAGGCCAGGACTGCCCAAGACAGTTGAAAATCACAGTGACAACCTCAGGGGTCAGTGAGGATGATAGGTGATGAGAAGGTGCACAGACCATCAGCAACATTCAGCAGGCTTGGACTTAACGCCAAAACCTGTCTTGTAGTGAGAAAAATGATTCATCTTCTGTAGTTATTTTACTTCTACGTTTTTCCAACATAATTTGAAATTGAGCCAACATGTTTACTTGTTTAGGAATAAACGAGGAGTGGACCTCAGATGGCCACCAGGATGGGTCAAAACAAACTACTTCAGGTTCAGGAGGCCAAGACAAAGTGATTCCGACAGTCACACAAAGCGACTGTGTAAAAGCAGCAGCTGTCAGAAGATGTTTTGACTACTCTTAGGAACATCATGACCTCCCCTCTGCAGCAAACATCTCCAGCTCAAAGAGCCCACAACAAGCATGTCTTAGGGGCCAAGATGGTGTAGTGGCAGAGAATTGGACTTGTTATCCGAAGGACCCAGGTTTGAACCCTGGCCATGGCTCACCATCTTGGGATGTCTAAGAGTGCACATCTATTTTCCCAGCTCCCCGAGCGCGACTACGCTGCTCATTGCACCACCTGGTGGTGGTTGGGTTAAATGCAGAAGACCAATTTTGTCTGTCAAGTATGGGAACATACACAGATGACAAATGTGACAAATTATTATTATTATTATTCAAGGAAAATTCATTTTCTGAAAAACAAAACAAAAACAAAAGAAAATAGGTTGAGAGCTTCAGATCTTTTTGAAAGATATTTCAGGAAGCAGGGGCAGAGTAGAAGGCCCTTTTGCTTAGTTCAGTCTGCACTGAGGGAACACTGCAGGTAATCATGTCCTGAGTGTGCACGCTGTAGCTGCACTCACGCAGAGACATGTAGGAGGAGATGTATGAAGGCAGCAGACCAAGAAGTGATTTAAAGATGAAAATGTACCAGTGGGAGAGTCTGCTTGAAGTTAATGATGTCCAGTTAACCAGTGAATACAGGGTGCATGATAGACAGCATCCAACATCTGCAGGGTGCTTGTATGAGCATTCATGTAGAATTTAGATAGTGAATGGAGGGAAGGAAAGTCACAGTTACAAGGCGTTTCCTAGAATTCAGAGTTAGACAGGATCTGTTTCTGAAAAAGAAATCCAGTGTAACTTTCAGTTTCTTTACTAGGTTTACGTGGCGTTTAAAAGAGAGATGAGAATCGACCAGGATACCCAAATATTTTTAGGAATCAACAAACTCAATAGGAACACCATTTGAGGATAAAATCAGAGGAATAACTGCTGGGACCAACTTTCTATTTGGAAAGCATCCCTTTGGTTTTATCAGCATTTAAGACAAGTTTGAGACGGAACAAATCTGACTGGATGATGTCAAAAGCGGATTGCAAAAGCTGGAAAGCCTTAGCAACTGTTTTAGCTCAACATAAACATCTGTGTCATCAGCATAGAGATGTAAGGATGCATCAGGGATGCTCTGACCTACATTACTTATGTAGATTGTAAAGAGGATGTGTCCTAAAACTGAGCCTTGTGGTACACCATTGTTGACTGTTAAATAAATGGTAAATGGAGCTTATTTATATAGCGCTTTCCAGACCCCTATGAATGGCCCCAAAGCGCTTTACAATACCAACCATCCACCCATTCATACACATTCATACACCGGTAGAGGCAGACTGCCATGCAAGGCGCTTTCCAGTCCTACCGGGAGCAACTCAGGGTTAAGTGTCTTGCCCAAGGACACAACGACACATGGTGTGGGGAACCAGGATTCGAACCGCCAACCTTCCGATTGGGGGACGACTGCCATTACCACTACACCACGGCCGCCCCACAGTTATATAAATAACTGGAAGAAGTACCATTATGTTGAACACATTGCCTCCGATCGGAAAGATAGTTAGAAAACAAACCAATGGTGTGATCCGAGAAACCAAATTCTGAGAGCTTATGACACAAGATGTTATGATCCAGTGTCAAAAGCTTTAGACAGGTCTAAGACAAGTGCGTCACAATAATCTTTAGCATTCAGTGCTTCAACAAGGTCAGTACCCCACCTTCAATGAAGCAGTCGTTGTGCTGTGTTTTTTCCCTGAAATCAGATTGATGGTGAGGTAAGATGTTAAATGAGTCCAGACATTTTTTGACTTGAGAGTTTATCAGTTTTTCCAGAACCTTGACTAAAATGCAGAATTTAGAGATTGGTCAATAGTTGTTCAGTGAGGTGGGGTCACCTCCCTTCAGCAAAGGAAGTACAAAGGCTGTTTTCCAAGCATCCGGAATGGAGTTTTGTCTTATGGACAGGTTAAAGATGTGGGTCACAGGGACTGTAATGATATGAGAAGCCAGCCTTAAGAAATAAGGTGGAAGTTCATCTGGACTTGCAGATTTTTTAGGGTCAAGACCTTTTAACAGTTTATTTACCTCCCTGACTGAGAACGGAGAAAAAGAGAAGGAGTGATTAACTGAGGATTGACTTGTAGGAGGGATTTGATTTGTAGAAGTTTGGTTATTAGATTAAGTGGCTAATTTTCCATTAGTAACTGTGTCAAATAATGAACTAGAAGCAATAAAATTTCAGGATCTCGTGCTTATTTGACAAGAAACTGAGTTAACAAGAATTTGTGATGGGAGGTCAGATGATTGGGGTGGTGTCTGAGAGATTTGATGGTTTTCCAGAATCTTTTAGGGTCGTTTATATTTTTTGAAGGTCTGAGATAAGAAATAGTTACATTTTGCGGCTTTGATGGCAGTTGTGCATTTGTTCCTCAGCTGTCTAAAATTTTACCAATCAGTGTCTGAGCCAGATTGTCTTGCTGCGGCCCAAAGGTTGTCTCTCCTATGCAGGAGGTCAGCTAGTTCAGGAGTAAACCAGGGGCTGTCACTTCCCTTTCTTCTGAACTAGCGAAAAACAGCGTTTATGCAGACACCGGCTGTGGTAGATGTCCTGGATGGTGTGGAGACTGCTACTAGTGATGCCATCTGCTGTTTGCTGAATGGTGCAGTTCCCATAAGCATAATGGGGTGCAGCCTGTCAGCAGGCTCTCAATGCTGCACCTATAGAAGCTGGTGAGGATGCTGGTGTTTGTACCAAACTTATTTAGTCTTCTTAGGAAGTAGAGTCTTTGTCTGGCTTTCATGACCACAATGTCTGTATGTAAAGTCCAGGACAAATCCCCAGTAATATGAAGACCAAGGAACTTGAAGCTGCTGACCTGCTCCACCTCATCGTTGTTTCTGTTGATGGTGGGGTGCTGGCCTCTGCACTTTCTCCTGAAATCCACTACCATCTCCTTTGTTTTGTTGACATTCAGAAATAGGTTATTTTCCTGACACCAGCTGGTCAGTGATTTCACCTCATCTCTGTAAACACCGTCATTGTTGTCTGTGTTGAAGCCCATTATGGTGGTGTCATCAGCGAACTTGAAGATGACGTTTGAGCTGCACCTAGCAGTACAGTCATGCATGTGTGAATCGAAAATACAAGAGTGGACTGAGGACACTGCCCTGAGGTGTATCAGTGCTGAGGACTGGTGTGGAAGAGAGGTGACTGCTGATTATCACTGCCTGTGGTCTGTTTGTGTAGGGCCAGAGTTTAGGACTCATTTTCAACCCTGGAGTTTCATGCTTCAGAGTGGCCCACTTTAGATCACAGCATATTATTAAAATTATGTATTCATAATCTTACATCGGGGCAATTCTAGAATATAACCATTAGGGGTGCTTTAGCCCCCAGTGCTGGCATATAATAATAATAATGTCACATTTTTGTCATCTGTGTATGTTTCCATACAAGACGAAATTTGACTCTGCATTTAACCCAATCACCACCAGGTGGGGCAGTGGGCAGCTATAGAAAGCGTGCCGGGGAGCAATTGGGATGAGATGTGCTGCTCAAACACACCACAAGTTATGCCGTGACTGGGGTTCGAACCTGGGTCCTTCGGGTCCCAAGTCGGTTCCCCTGCCACTACACCATCTTGGCCCCTATGTTCTTGGCTTGAACAATGTGGTGGCCATAGGCATCAGAAGCATGTGTAATGTGGAAGTGGGTACTGGTCAGTGGTGACTGGGGGCTTCCCCCAGAAAATTTTGAATAAAGTAGATTTCAATTCTTGCATTCTGGTGTATTTTAACAGGTTGTTTAACATCTAGTTTAACCTACATTAGTAAACATTTGATTCATTAACTATTTTAGAGTTAATGGCACAACAAGAAGTAGCCTGACCAACAGCTCTCCTTGTGTGAATAGAGCACTCTCCGATTCTCTCTTGCATTGTAGCCACATTGTAAGAAACATAGTGTAGCCTAAGTTAACTTTTAGGGAAAGAAAATCACTAGCCAGTGTGAAACAATAATAATAATCACTCCTTCTTACCAATGATCTAGCATAAAGCAACATGCTCATCATCCATCATGTTTATTAGTAGCTTAAAATACCTAATTTAAACTCCAGTAGTGGGCTAGGTCTACTGTAACCTTACCCAGTTGTAGGGTCAGGAGACAAACATGTAGCATTAACATGAACAACGTTCAGGAATTGTTTCTATAAGAACATTATCAAATATTTTACGTGAATGGTAAGATCGCCATGCCCACGAAGAAATGTAATCCAGGCTGAGCTAACCTCGGACAAACTAACAAACAGGGTAACTGTAATGGTGGAGAAGATTGTGGAAATCACAGAGTTACCTGAGGCATTTAGTGAGGCATTCTGCCTCGTCAACCAACATTAAGAGCATATGAAGTGTTTATAAAAGTGTGGGAAAGATTAGTTAAAAAGTGGGAAAGGTTTATAGGAGTATTGGAAGGGTTTATAAAGCCTAAAACCTGTATAAATAGTACAACTATAAAATTGCTAGTTCACATATTTTCACCTACTGCAGGGTTCTTTGTAACATAAACCCCATGACAGGTGAGGGATCACTGTAGAGGCATATAGAGTCTTAAAAAGTCATTTAGAGTCATATAGTCATACAACGTCATACAGTGTCATGTATAGCTGCAAAGAGAAGAGCTTTGGCCTGTCTCAGTGTAGCTGAACTTATGGAGGTCAAAGTTTCCTGTCATGCAGTCAGCTACAGTTAACCTTCATGTCAGTTTACTGTCAATGTTTATGTCTAAGAAACAGGCCAGCAAGTGAGTGAATGTTAGCAGATATAATATATTTGTCATTGTTTTATTTGTACAATATTACCTAGACACTAGCTAACTCTCTCAGCTTTTAAGATATATATATATATATTTTTACAATCATCTCCCCTCATCATAAAACGATGGCAGTATTTGAGATTAACTTTGTTGTATGTGGGATTATCATCTCTGCTTTACACAAAAAGATTTACATAACATAAGACACACTACATCATACTTTCTTTTTTTCTTCTTCTTTCGGCTTCTCCCTTCATTAGGGGTCACCACAGCGAACTACTCGCATGAAGACTTGGCAATTGTTTTTATGCCGATGCCCTTCCTGACACAACCACAGACCACCAAGCTACCACAGCCCTCTGTGTGGAGCAAAGACCTGATAGTTTAACTACATCATACAATTATTTTGTATAATAAATGTTTTGTTGTTGTTTTTTACAGCATGAATAATAGTCACCTCCCCAATGCACCACCACCACCTAATCACTGTCTGTGCCCCTAATGGGCTATGGTATGTTATCAGTCATTACAGGAAGCTCGATTATCCAAATGGCATTCTGCACACGCTCAGAGAGCTTCCTGAAGGTGACCTTTTCGTGTCGCCATAGAAACCGCCTCTCCATGCTCAGAGTGGCTGAGCTCGTACACAGAGGGAGACACAGACAGAGACGGATAACAGAACCTTTTCTGAAAAGGAAAGTGCATTTGCACGTGGAGCTGGAACAACATGGTCACAAATCATGTCAGGATGGCAGCTTAGATCAGTTGTTTTTAACAACCTTTCTAGAACAGGTTTTTTATTTTATCTTATTTCTTGTACTTTACACTCTCTTTGGTTCCTTTGGTTTGCAAACAGTTTGTTCATGATAATGACTTCTTTTTTGCTGGACTGTTAAAATAAATATAACATTTTATCATTGACCAATGCTGTTCTTTGACAAATTTTTAGTTAAAAATGTTTAAACTAAAACTATACATTTATTTATTATTTTGTGGCTTTTTTTGTACTGGTTTTTACCATGCTTCCTATTTGCACTTAAAAGAAGAGGGATGGGGGACACCTGGAAAGGATCTGTTTGATCATCTGTACTATTTAATTTTCTTTAAAAGAAAGCAATTCAGCCTTTTTTATTTCAAAATGTTGACCTGAAAATAATGATGAAAATGTATTGAACATAAAATCAACTTTTCTTTTCTTTTTTTTCCTTTCTATTAACTCTGTGCTTTTGACTCTTCTAGGTCATCCCTTCTCCATCAGGAGCATGGAGGAGGTTTCGAACAAAGGACGTCATAAAGAGTTAAAAATAGACTCGTCTCAAATGTGACTGGAATCTTGTAAAGCACGGTGTGTTTGAGTGATTGTGCACGTAGAGTGCTGAACAAAAATGAACACAGGTGTAAAAACAAAATGTGAAAAACGTGTGGCTTTACAAATATCCTGTAGCTGTGCATATTTATTCATTAATAAATTGCAAACTGAATGAAGAGAAAGTAAATCTGAATGAAATCTTTATTTACTGTTGACACATTTAATTAAAAAAAATAGCATCAACTCATCCAGGTGGACTA
>JBBPBX010091311.1:0-13956 GCA_038048925.1 Garcialebias charrua
AGGGGTGCCATAGAAAGTGTCCTGACCAGCTGCATCACGGTGTGGTTTGGTGCATGTACTGCATCATGCCGCAAGAGCCTCCAGCGCATCGTGAGAGCAGCTGAGAAGATCGGCACCTCCTTGCCCTCACTGCAGGACTTACACAGCAAACGCCTCACTCGGAAAGCCCACTGCATGGCAGGTGATCCCACCCACCCACTACACAGCCGCTTTAGACTGCTGCAATCAGGGAGGAGACTGAGGAGTCTCCAGGCTCGAACCAGCAGACTGACACCAAAAATACACTACATGCGGTCCGGCTCCGCCCCGTTCCGCAGGTCGCAGCTGAGCGAGTCCAATTTCCACTTCCTCCGCTCAGCTCAGGTCCGACTGGATGCGCTGCTCCGAGACGCATGCGCGGGAATTGCGAGATCGCGCGATAAATCAAGTGATAAATAAGTAAGTCAGAACAAAACAATTCATTCGGTGGAAGAAGGAGAACAACAGTAGAGACTGCTGCCTTGATCTTCTCTCGTAAATGAGCGACAGGACATGGTTTGAGCAACAGGAAGTGATGTATTACATTTCAGAATAAAATACTTTATTTATTTATTTCTTGTATTGCGTTTGTAGGCGTAGTCATAAATGATAGTTTGACAGCATTTTTGTACAAATAAATCCGTATAGAGCTAGGATTAGTCCGCCCGTGGTGATTTTATTTTGTAAATACGGAAGTTGTGCTCGTTCCTTTTCCTGTTGGTGCGACGTAATCTTCAAAAGTTGACTCCGGCACAGCTCCGGCGTCCGGCAGAAATAGAAATATTTCTAATTTTGACGGACTGCCGTCCGCTCGGCGCAGCTCCCGCCGCCGTGCGGAGCCAGTGTAAATTCTGTCATTGATTATAATGGGTGCGTATTTGCTGCGGAGGTCGGACCAGAGCGGGGCGGAGCCGGAACGCATGTAGTGTATTTTTGGCGTGAGAGACAGCTCTGTCCATCAGGCAGTCAGAATGCTAAACACTCTGCCTGCTCTGCCTCCCCTCCCATTTGAACTGCCTTAACACAAAAAACTTTCTCACACATTACCACTCAACACAAAGTTTTTAACACTGGACCCTGTGTCATCAAACGGGTTATTCACTAAACTCTCGGTCATGTGCTCATTCAGTTTGCACTACTTCTCATATTTGCACTAATGTTTGTATTACATTACTGCCTATAGTCATACTACTGTTTACATTCACTGTTTACATTTATTAATACGGTTTACATTTATTACTACTGTTTTACATTTATTACTACTGTTTACATTTACACTACTTTTATATCTACACTACTGCTGATACATATACAGTATTCTCTGACTAGCCTTATCTAAGGATGCCAAATGTGCCTTATGTGCCTTACTGCATATGCCACTTTGCCTCTATACCAACATCAACTACCTCATACATATACTGTGTACATTAACTTATATGCTGCTGTGCCACTCTTTGCAAATGTCAATGCTAGAACCTTCAGTTTATTTTATAGATATACTTTTTATACTTTTTATACTACTATGCAAAAACTCAGGACAGTATTACACTTTTATTATTTCATTTTATGCTTATGTTCATTGGGTGTTTGGTGTTTTAGGGGTGTTTGGTGTTTCAGTGTTGGTGTAAATTTTCATACTTTTATACTACTATGAAAAAACTCAGGACAGTGTTACACTTTTACTATTTTATGCTTATGTTTATTAAATGTTTTAGTGTTTAGATGGTTACTGTTGCACCGAGGGACTGAGAGAAACGCAATTTCAATCCTGTGTATGTCCTGTACATACTGTATTGCAGTTTTGACAATAAAGTTGACTTTGACTTTGACTTTTTGGCCTGTGGGACCCTGGAAGCAGCAGATAGGTACAGACAGTCCAAGCGGCATGCGGCTCGGATGGTTGCTGAGGCAAAAACTCGGGCGTGGGAGGAGTTCGGAGAGGCCATGGAGAATGACTTCCGTACGGCTTCGAGGCGATTCTGGTCCACCATCCGGCGTCTCAGGGGGGAAAGCGGTACGCGACCAACACCATTTATGGTGGGGATGGCGTGCTGTTGACCTCAACTCGGGATGTTGTGAGTCGGTGGGCGGAATACTTCGAAGACCTCCTCAATCCTACTGGCACGTCTTCCACTGAGGAAGCGGAGCCTGGGGACTTTGGGTCGGGCTCTCCAATCTCTGGTGCTGAGGTCACCGAGGTGGTTAAAAAGCTCCGCGGTGGCAGGGCTCCGGGGGTGGATGAGATTCGCCCTGAGTTCCTTAGGGCTCTGGATGTTGTGGGGTTGTGTTGGCTTACGCGACTCTGCAATATCGCATGGACATCGGGGGCAGTTCCCTTGGATTGGCAGACTGGGGTGGTGGTTCCCCTATTCAAAAAGGGGGACCGTAGGGTGTGTTCCAACTATAGGGGGATCACACTCTTAAGCCTCCCTGGTAAGGTCTATTCAGGGGTTCTGGAGAGGAGGGTCCGTCGGATAGTCGAACCTCGGATTCAGGAGGAGCAGTGTGGTTTTCGTCCTGGTCGTGGAACACTGGACCAGCTCTACACCCTCAGCAGGGTCCTGGAGGGTGCGTGGGAGTTTGCCCAACCAGTTTACATGTGCTTTGTGGACTTGGAGAAGGCATTCGACCGCGTCCCTCGGGGGGTTCTGTGGGGGGTACTCCGGGAGTATGGGGTACCAGGCCCATTGATATGGGCTGTTAGGTCCCTGTACGACCGGTGTCAGAGCTTGGTCCGCATTGCCGGCAGTAAGTCAGGCTCGTTTCCAGTGAGAGTTGGACTCCGCCAAGGTTGCCCTTTGTCACCGATTCTGTTCATAACTTTTATGGACAGAATTTCTAGGCGCAGCCAAGGTGTTGAGAGGATCCGTTTTGGTGGCCTTAGAATCGCTTCTCTGTTTTTTGCAGATGATGTGGTCCTATTGGCTTCATCAGATCGTGATCTACAGCTTTCGCTGGAGCGGTTTGCAGCCGAGTGTGATGCGGCCGGGATGAGGATCAGTTCCTCCAAATCCGAGGCCATGGTCTTGAGCCGGAAAAGGGTAGCATGCCTTCTCCGGGTCGGGGAGGAGGTCCTGCCCCAAGTGGAGGAGTTTAAGTATCTCGGGGTCTTGTTCACGAATGAGGGAAAACTGGAGCGTGAGATCGATAGGCGGATAGGTGCAGCATCCGCAGTGAAGCGGGCGCTGTACCGGTCTGTCGTGGTGAAGAGAGCTGAGTCGAAAGGCAAAGCTCTCAATTTACCGATCGATCTACGTTCCCACCCTCATCTATGGTCATGAGCTTTGGGTTGTGACCGAAAGAACGAGATCTCGGATACAAGCGGCTGAAATGAGTTTTCTCCGCAGGGTGTCTGGACTCTCCCTTAGAGATAGGGTGAGAAGCTCAGTCATCCGGGAGGGACTCGGAGTAGAGCCGCTGCTTCTCCACATCGAGAGGAGCCAGTTGAGGTGGCTCGGGCATCTGGTTAGGATGCCTCCTGGACGCCTCCCTGGTGAGGTGTTCCGGGCATGTCCCACCGGGAGGAGACCCAGAGGAAGACCCAGGACACGCTGGAGTGACTATGTTTCTCGGCTGGCCTGGGAACACCTTGGAATTCAATCAGCACGTTTTCACAGAAACACGAGGAAATAAGACATTAGACCAGGTCTACACGAATGTGAAGGGGGCGTACACGGCGAAGCCACGCCCACCGATCGGGGCTTCCGACCATCGCTCCCTGCTATTGGTCCCTAGACAGCTCCCCCCACTCCGACGTTCGATGCCAGAACAAAGAGTGATAACATCGTGGCGCCAAGATAGTTCCCCCATGCTAAGAGACTGCTTTGAAAACACAAACTGGTCTGTCTTCAAAGAGGCAGCTACGAATGGAAATTCAATTGACCTGGAGCTTTATGCTTCCTCTGTCCTGGGTTACATCAGTACATGTGCTGAAAATGTATCCATAAGAAAGTGTGTTAAATTTTACCCCAATCAAAAACCCTGGCTAAATAAGGATGTCCGCACCCTGCTGGCAGCCAGGGACACTGCATTCAAGTCTAAAGATACTGAGGAGTTGAGAAAGTGCAGGAGAGAACTGGATGATGGCATAAAGAAGGCCAAAGCCGCGTATGCACAGAGGATCGAGGGACAGTTCACCTCACATGATCCAAGGAGCATGTGGCAGGGCATCAAATGCTTAACAGACTACAAGGGCAAAAGCAAACAATGCCCCAGGGACCCATCCCTGCCTGATGCCCTCAATAAGTTTTATGCACGTTTTGATGATCCAAACAGACCAACTAGCACCAGACTCACCTCATCACCAGACGAGGAGCACCTCAAAGTGACCGCAGCAGAAGTGAGAGGCAGTCTCAGAAGGATCAACCCTCATAAAGCTACGGGTCCAGACAACATCCCAGGGAAAGTTCTGAAGGAATGTGCGGACCAGCTCTGTGAGGTGCTGGCTGACATCTTCACCACCTCACTTGCACTGGAGTCAGTTCCCACCTGCCTGAAGACCGCCACCATCATCCCAGTCCCAAAAAGCTCCACAGTGACTGGTCTGAATGACTACAGACCGGTGGCTCTCACCCCGATAGTCGCTAAATGTTTTGAGAAACTGGTCATGTCCCACATCAAGACAGCCGTCAACATCAACGAGGACCCTCATCAATATGCATACCGTGAGAACCGATCAACAGAGGACGCCATCTCCTCCGTGGTCCACACTGCTCTCACCCACCTGGATCAGAAGGACTCATACGTGCGTCTGCTCTTTGTGGACTTCACATCTGCCTTCAACACCATGATCCCCCAAACTCTGATAGACAAACTATCCACACTTGGACTAAGCCCCTCTATTTGTAACTGGGTCTTAGACTTCTTAACAGACAGACCACAGTCCGTGAAGATCCACAACTTCTCCTCCTCCACCATCACCCTCAGCACTGGCTCTCCTCAGGGATGTGTGCTGAGCCCTCTTCTGTTCACTCTGCTCACATATGATTGTACAGCCACACATCCAGGCTGTCATATTGTTAAGTTTGCAGATGATACAGCTGTGGTGGGATGCATCACAGATAATGATGAATCCAGCTACAGACAGGAGGTGGAACATCTGGAGAGCTGGTGCAAAGAGAACAACCTTCACATGAATGTGAAGAAGACGAAGGAGATGATTGTGGACTTCAGAAGGAACAAACACACCCACACCCCACTGTATATAGGTGGATCTGCGGTGGAGGTGGTCTCCAGCTACAAATACCTGGGTGTACACATGAATGATAACCTCAGCTGGAGCAACAACACCACCAGCCTGATCAAGAAAGGTCATCAGAGACTCTACTTCCTCAGACGGCTGAGACGAGCCGGTCTGAGAAGCCCAGTCCTCACCTCGTTCTACAGGTGTGCAGTGGAGAGCGTCCTGTGCTCCAGCATCAACGTGTGGCATGGAGGCTGCACAGTTGCAGAGAGAAAAGCTCTGCAGAGAGTGGTGAAGGCTGCACAGAAGTCTGTGGGAGTCAGTCTCCCCACCATCACAGACATTTACACCTCCAGATGCAGAAAAAGAGCCACCTGCATCATGAAAGACCTCACTCACCCAGCACACTCACTCTTTGCACCACTCCCCTCGGGACGGAGGTTGAGGAGCATCAAATGTAGAACCACTAGACTGAGAAACAGCTTCTACCCTGAGGCTGTCAGACTCATGAATAAATAAATAATAAGAATAAACACTGCAAAATGTCACATCATACTGATACTGATCTGTTTCTTGTTGCTGCGTTCATCTGTGACCATCTGCTCATGTTCGTGCTGCTGTTTATAATGATGTTTTTCTACTACATTAGGGCTTAGTGTATTACTAGCTGATGTGATGTCTCTCTTAGTTAATCCTAGATGTTATTATTGTATTTCTCTTGCATTTGTTGTTGGATGTAACTGGGACCCTGTGTACATAATCTCGTTTTCAACACATGTACTACATGCGGTGCAAATGACAATAAATTCTCTCTGACTCTGACTCTGACTCTGAATTCCCCCAAAGGAGCTGCTCCATGTGGCTGGGGAGAGGGAAGTCTGGGCCTCCCTACTTAGGCTGCTACCCCCGCGACCCGACCCCGGATAAGCGGAAGAAAATGGATGGATGGATGGATGGATCTGCCAATCAAACTTGTGAAGTTAGTTTTTTCCTATTATTTCAGCTCCTTTGTTATTTATTTTACATTATATGTAGAATTCCTGAACCATATGAAATGTTTGTTGAAGTTTATTTTTTCCTGTTTGACCAAAGTTGTCAACCTGTTGTTTTTGTCAGTTTCCGTATCTTTATTATTATTTATTTTACATTTGATGTCACTCATAATTACATAAATATACTCATAATTGCACTGACTGAACAAATTAAAGTTGTGTTGTTTTTACATGTTTGACCAAGCTTGTGAAGATATTAGTGTGTTTAAGTGTGCTGTACTGGTTCAGTTTTCAATAAATTTGTAATTCAGTACATTTATGTCTGCGTAACAAAAAAAAACTGTTTTAAGTTAATTCAGCACTTTTTGTCAGTACCTAATCGGTATAATTTGATACTAAACCTCAGATATGGGCATTAGTATTGGAAATGGAAAAAAAAATGGTGGATTCATGGTGCATCCTTAGTTGGCACCAAATGCAATAATTAGTTCCTGAAAGTTTAATCAAAACCTGCTCAAGAGTTCATTACTTATTTTGCTAACAAAAAAAGTTGACACAAATAGTTAATGGCAACATTTTAAACAAAAATCTGGAGCAATGCGTTCTGTGCTCAGAATGTTTTAGGGGTCCTACTACCACGTCAAAGTTTATGTTAATAGCTTTAAAACTGACTAAGCATGTTTGTGCTATTTTAAGATCAGTTGGCTGTGGTACCCATTTCAAATCAGGCTAACTAGTTGTAGGTGTACATCAAATGAATACTTTCATTATAAAATCTGTTCACTGGTACTGTATATGAGACATTTTGGGGACCTAAAGACACAAATATGTGGAAAAACATTATTATTGGCCTTTGTGGGTGTTAATAACACCTACATTATTGGATCTTCTTTATGTAACAACTGCTTGTGACTTATTTGTACCACTTCAACACTCATGAGCTTCTATTATCTCCAGGGGCGTAGGCAAGGGGGGTTCGGACAAACCGCCCACTTTGCCTATGGAGTCCCATCTAGGGATTTTATGAGGGGCGGTTTGTTTAAAGGAGAAGTTGACCAGGATAAACCAACACGTCTCAATAGCTCAGTGGAAACGCGTTGGGTTGCCGTTCCAAACCTTATGGGTTCAATTCCCACATCGTACGTTTTTTTTTTTTTTTTTTTTTCAAAAATTTGTTTGAGAAGGGGCAGATATAATAAGATATTTTTCTTCTTCTGCTTCCTTTCATTTCATGTATTGTTTTATTTCTTGTTTTGTAAATAGTTTTCTTGTGTTTTTTTAATCTGGAATGAATTTAAAAAAAAAAACGTTGTACCATGTGGGAATTGAACCCATAAGGTTTGGAAAGGCAACCCAACGCGTTTCCACTGAGCTACTGAGACGTGTTGGTTTATCCTTGTCAACTTCTCCTTTAAACGAACTGCCCCTCATAAAATTCTGGCTACGCCCATGATCTCTTTACAGCCATCTTACATCTAAACTGCATGATTTGACTCCAGCAGAGCGTGAACTATAGCTGAATCCTGAGGCTGACCTCAAAATCTGCTGAAAGTTTTTAAAGACCATTAATCAGCCCGAGAACATTCACCCTTTGTCTCACACTAACTTGTTGGGACATTTGACCACTGAGCTTCATGCTCATACAGCTTGTTTGAACATTTTTCATAATCATTTAAGTTGGCTCCTGTGCAAATAACATATTAAACAAGGCTTTACGTAGTGAAGGTTAAACAGACAAGATTTCAACCTGTAGGTTTTCAATTCTCATTTGCAAATGGACCAGTCTTTGACCTTTTAGACGGCCATTTTTATTTTCTTTGAACTTTATTCCAGCCACTGTTAAAACTTTAGCACCATCTTTATCACGGTCTGTTTACACATGTTCTGAATATGAGAAATAATTTCCTTCACATGGAATTTAAATGTGTTTGAAATTACAAAATAAGCTTAACTAAATTTACCATCTAGTGTCTAAAACCAGGCCTAGTAAAGAACAATAAATTATGTACACTTTTAACCAGTAGAAGTGATGATATGTTACTCTTCTACATCAGTTAAAGTACTGTGCTCACAGTGTTGAGTTTTTGACAAGTCATGTTATTGTAAAATTCAGATTCTTATCTGAAAATAACTGAACGGGAGCCTAAACGGCTTCTTTGCAGTCACACATGTAGTGTCACTCACTTATGTGGTTCTATCACAATCTACATTTCTGCTGCATCTAATTTTAATACCATGGCTAAAAAACAAAGAAAAAACAAAGAAAAAACTAAGTATGCAGTTCTTGTGATAAACTAGAAAAGGAAATGAGTTTGAGGTTGTTAGGAAGTTCTTAAGTAATTAGCATCTTGTCCAATGAAACGGTGCAACAAACTACCGTGTTTTTCGGCCTATAAGTCACATGTTTTTTGAATATTTTGCATGCCCTGCAATGTATACACCAAAGCGACATATTTATGTATTTTCTCCCCATTTTTATAAACTAATTTTTAGCTGAGATATGACCGTTTTCATTCATTGTGACTGGAAATATTGAACACTACCATTTTCAGCCGCTAGATGGCAGTCAATCAGTATGGCAGGCCGTTGTAATGTAAACGTGTAATAGGTAATGTAAATGTGTAATAGGTAAAAGTGACTATCGACACAATCGGCTTGCCACAGACTGCCACCTTCGTTCTGCTCGCTGCTTGGAGCAACCATCAAATCAGCTTCATTTCACTGCGACCCCCTGGTGAAATGCAGCTAATTTGACCATCGAAGTGCATTTATTAAGTAAAAAATCAACTGAGACACACCTTTGCTATAACGATGAGCAAACAAATAATTGTTTTAGGTGCTTATCTTGTTAAATTTCGAAAAAATGTGCAGCGTTCCTCCTTCCCGAGTTCCTCCCTCTTAGCGCACTCCCGGAAGCACCGAGGCAATGAATACTTTTGAAAATACAACCGATTTGACCGTTAAAGTCTAGTAAACGTTCAACTGAGACACACCTTTACTTTAATTCCGAGCAAACAAATAATTGTTTTTAGGTAGTTGTCTTGTTAAATAAATAAAAAATACACAGTGAGTCGCCCTCTTCACGTTCCTGTTTCTGCATATCGACTTTTGAAAAGCAGCTGATTTGACCGTCAAAGTGCATTTATTAAAGAAAAGTTAGACAGAGACACACCTTTACTATAATTTTGAGCAAACAGATAATTGTTTTTAAGTGTTAATCTTGTTAAATTCTTGTTATAAAGTCCTCCCATGCACGCTCACATGGTTACCATTTGGCAGCCAATCGATTTTTGGCACAACACCGGCCCACATCTCCGGGTTCGGCCCACATTTCCGGGTTGTCAGTGGTAATGCGTACCGAACGCGACACGTCAGCAGTGATGCATAATAGATGGGACTTATACAGCAAAGCGATTTATTTATGGATTTTTCCACTTCATTAGACATATTTTGGACTGATGTGACTTATAGGGCGGTGCAATCTTTACGGCGAAAAATAGGGTATGTTTCCTGTCTTCTGATCTAACTGCTTTTATTGAGGGGTTGTGCCTGGCTGAAAACAAGAAAATACCACAATTACAAAAGATTACTTCAGGCATTTGTGAAGCTGTGTTTTTCAGCAGGAGAATATGACTGCCATTATCTCTGTAACATCTGAGACATTTAACTTTAAAAAAAAAAACATGCATCTGTACCATAGTAAAGAAAACTTTGAATTTTGAGATCAAGAAACAGAGATTTGGTTAAAGATACTCAATGCCAAATATAAAATAAAACAAAAATGCCATCTTGGACCAAATAGTGCAGTTTGAAAGAATTTACTCCATCAATTTTCCAAATATATTGAAATACAATTCTGAAATGTGGGTACACATTCCATGTAAACACAGCACTCGAACCGAGTGGAAGCTTGAGTGACATTATTGACCTACAGTAGGCTGGCCATGATCAGTTACATGTTAAAAATTGAATTTATTATATAGAAAAAAGGGTGAAATATATCACATTTGAAAGTCCATTTCAGTTTAGATTGTTTGAAAAGTTACCTGAATACTTTGCTCAACAAGCCTGAGTGTATATACATACAGTACTGTTATTGTTGGACTTCTCAAATCTTAAACGGCTCTTCCGTGGACGACATAATTGTTGACTTCTTTTCAGGCACTTCAGAAGTTTCCGCAAGTAAACAAATGCATGTGGTGCTCCGACCACATATTTTGATTACCGTATTTTCCAGCCTATAAGTCGTAGTTTAAAAAAAAAAAAATTCATATCCTGCGACTTATGGGGCGAGGTGACATATTTATGGATTTTTTTCCCACATATTTTTAGACCAATTTTTGGCTGAGATATGACATTTTCCATTCATTCTGACAAACAAAAATGGAGCAGTACCACTTTCAGCCGCTAGGGGCGCAGTACCACTTTGGCCGCTAGGGTCCACCCAGAGCCATATAAAGTGAGAGTTCCGACACTTCCATAGAGTTCCATTGTAAGAATGGAATGCGGAAGTCACGTGGGTCATGGAGGGGGCGATTTGTTCCATGGCTCTGGTTACAGTCTGACGCTGCCTGCAGTAGCGCTCCGTCGCCGCCAGAGGGCGCAGCTCCACAAGGTTTCCATAGCCGTAGTTTGGAACGATTGACCGCCTGTCGGCGAGTACAAAGAGTGTCGGAACTCTCACTTTATATGGCTCTGGGTCCACCGACCCTTCCCAGCTCATGTGTACGACAGAAGCCTCCTCTGGCCAGCCTCACTCTGCCGCAGCATGACCTCCTGCTTTCTGGAGGTCCGAACTACTGTTACCTTGTTAGCAAAATAGCTCAAGAACCACATGACAGATTTTGATGAAACTTACAGAAAGTAATCACTGGATGGACATTTACAACCCATTAGCTGTAGGAGATGTTTGAGCTAAAATTCGATGTTTTAGGACCGTAGTTGTGGTAGCTGTTAGCTCAGTGTTTTACTATTAGCAAAATAGCTCAAGAACCACAGGACAGATTTTGATGAAACTTAAAGAAAGTAATCAATGGATGGACATTTACAACAAGTTATCTTTAAGAGATGTTTGAGCGAAAATTCGATTTATTTATAATTTATTTTCGCAGCGCGCGTGACCGTTTGGAAGACGTCAAAGCGAAACAATTTAAATCCAGCTGATTTGACCATTACGTGAATTTATTAAGGAACGGTTAAGCTCAGAAGCCTTTTTTCTATAATGACAGCAAACAAATATATTTTTTAAGTGTTTATCTTAATAATTTTAAAGAAAATGCAGCGGTCCCGCCCACGCGGGTGCACATAGCGAAACTACTTTTTAAATCCAGCTGATTTGACAATTACGTGCATTTATTAAGGAAAGGTTAAGCTAAGACACATCTTTGCTATAATTTTCAGCAAACAAATAATTGTTTTTACCGTGTTAATCTTGTTAAAAGTCCTTCCGTGCACACTCCTGTGGCAGCCATTTGCAGCAGGGCAAAACATCTGCCCACATTTCGGGTTGTCAGCGGTGACGCGTAACATACGCGACGCGCCAGCAGTGACGCATATTAGATGCGACTTATGGAGCAAAGCAACATATTTATGGATTTTTCCAATTTATTGGACATATTGGACTAAAGCGACTTATGGGGCGGAGCGACTTAAAGGCTGTAAAATACGGTAATAATATTTACTTTAAGGGCACGTGTCCAAAAAAATAAATAGATTTATGTTCCTTGCTTATTTTTTTGACCAGCCATCAAACATTGCAATAAGTACCTTTAATTATGTGATGTGAAAAAAAGTAAAGTCAGTATGCTGCTTTAAGGTAAAGACTAAAAATTAGAACATTTCAATAAATGGTAAATGGAGCTTATTTAAATAGCGATTTCCAGCCCCCTATGAGGGGCCCCAAAGCGCTTTACAATACCAACCATCCACCCATTCATACACACATTCATACACCGGTAGCGGCAGACTGCCATGCAAGGCGCCAACCAGTCCTACCGGGAGCAACTCGGGGTTAAGTGTCTTGCCCAGGGACACAACGACACATGGTGTGGGAAACCGGGATTCGAACCTTCCGATCAGGACGACTGCCATTACCACTTCGCCACTGCCGCCCCGTAACATTTAAACACCTAAAATACCTAGTATGCATTTACAGTTGTGAGCTTTGTGACATCAACATTAAACCCCTACAATGATGTGAAAGGTACAAACATTTTACAAAAACTCACATGACAAACCAAGTACAACACAGTTATGTCCCGTTGAACATCCATCCATCCATCCATTTTCTTCCGCTTATCCGGGGTCGGGTCGCGGGGGTAGCAGCCTAAGTAGGGAGGCCCAGACTTCCCTCTCCCCAGCCACTTGGAGCAGCTCCTCTGGGGGAATCCCAAGGCGTTCCCAGGCCAGCCGAGAAACATAGTCCCTCCAGCGTGTCCTGGGTCTTCCTCTGGGTCTCCTCCCGGTGGGACATGCCCGGAACACCTCACCAGGGAGGCGTCCAGGAGGCATCCTAACCAGATGCCCGAGCCACCTCAACTGGCTCCTCTCGATGTGGAGAAGCAGCGGCTCTACTCCGAGTCCCTCCCGGATGACCGAGCTTCTCACCCTATCTCTAAGGGAGAGTCCAGACACCCTGCGGAGAAAACTCATTTCAGCCGCTTGTATCCGAGATCTCGTTCTTTCGGTCACAACCCAAAGCTCATGACCATAGATGAGGGTGGGAACGTAGATCGATCGGTAAATTGAGAGCTTTGCCTTTCGACTCAGCTCTCTCTTCACCACGACAGACCGGTACAGCGCCCGCTTCACTGCGGACGCTGCACCTATCCGCCTATCGATCTCACGCTCCAGTTTTCCCTCATTCGTGAACAAGACCCCGAGATACTTAAACTCCTCCACTTGGGGCAGGACCTCATCCCCGACCCGGAGAGGGCATGCTACCCTTTTCCGGCTCAAGACCATGGCCTCGGATTTGGAGGAACTGATCCTCATCCCGGCCGCATCACACTCGGCTGCAAACCGCTCCAGCGAAAGCTGTAGATCACGATCTGATGAAGCCAATAGGACCACATCATCTGCAAAAAACAGAGAAGCGATTCTAAGGCCACCAAAACGGATCCTCTCAACACCTTGGCTGCGCCTAGAAATTCTGTCCATAAAAGTTATGAACAGAATCGGTGACAAAGGGCAACCTTGGCGGAGTCCAACTCTCACTGGAAACGAGCCTGACTTACTGCCGGCAATGCGGACCAAGCTCTGACACCGGTCGTACAGGGACCTAACAGCCCATATCAATGGGCCTGGTACCCCATACTCCCGGAGTACCCCCCACAGAACCCCCCGAGGGACGCGGTCGAATGCCTTTTCCAAGTCCACAAAGCACATGTAAACTGGTTGGGCAAACTCCCACGCGCCCTCCAGGACCCTGCTGAGGGTGTAGAGCTGGTCCAGTGTTCCACGACCAGCACGAAAACCACACTGCTCCTCCTGAATCCGAGGTTCGACTATCCGACGGACCCTCCTCTCCAGAACCCCTGAATAGACCTTACCAGGGAGGCTTAAGAGTGTGATCCCCCTATAGTTGGAACACACCCTACGGTCCCCCTTTTTGAATAGGGGAACCACCACCCCAGTCTGCCAATCCAAGGGAACTGCCCCCGATGTCCACGCGATATTGCAGAGTCGCGTAAGCCAACACAACCCCACAACATCCAGAGCCCTAAGGAACTCAGGGCGAATCTCATCCACCCCCGGAGCCCTGCC
>JBBPBX010091312.1:0-13956 GCA_038048925.1 Garcialebias charrua
ACTCCACACCAGTACGTTCCATCATCATCACGATGAATATCAGAAATACTCACAGTCAACATCCTTAACTTTTTGTCATCACGGATGAAGTATTTATTCGTATTATTTTGTGAAACTTTAATAAGATCATCACAGGTAAGCCAATCACTGCCCTTACAAAAATATTTTTCATGACCTTCATAACCTTGATCATATGTGCAGGAAATATTTACACCTCGTCCCTCATATCCAAACACCTGGATCACATCTGCAGCACATGTGGAACAACTCAGAGCTGTTGGAAAGGAGACAAAAGATAAACATTAAGTTTTAGTCTTTACATCCATCCATCCATCCATTTTCTTCCGCTTATCCGGGGTCGGGTCGCGGGGGTAGCAGCCTAAGTAGGGAGGCCCAGACTTCCCTCTCCCCAGCCACTTGGAGCAGCTCCTCTGGGGGAATCCCAAGGCGTTCCCAGGCCAGCCGAGAAACATAGTCCCTCCAGCGTATCCTGGGTCTTCCTCTGGGTCTCCTCCCGGTGGGACATGCCCGGAACACCTCACCAGGGAGGCGTCCAGGAGGCATCCTAACCAGATGCCCGAGCCACCTCAACTGGCTCCTCTCGATGTGGAGAAGCAGCGGCTCTACTCCGAGTCCCTCCCGGATGACTGAGCTTCTCACCCTATCTCTAAGGGAGAGTCCAGCCACCCTGCGGAGAAAACTCATTTCAGCCGCTTGTATCCGAGATCTTGTTCTTTCGGTCATAACCCAAAGCTCATGACCATAGATGAGGGTGGGAACGTAGATCGATCGGTAAATTGAGAGCTTTGCCTTTTGACTCAGCTCTCTCTTCACCACGACAGACCGGTACAGCGCCCGCTTCACTGCGGACGCTGCACCTATCCGCCTATCGATCTCACGCTCCAGTTTTCCCTCATTCGTGAACAAGATCCCGAGATACTTAAACTCCTCCACTTGGGTAAGGACCTCCTCCCCGACCCGGAGAGGGCACGCTACCCTTTTCCGGCTCAAGACCATGGCCTCGGATTTGGAGGAACTGATCCTCATCCCGGCCGCATCACATTCAGCTGCAAACCGCTCCAGCGAAAGCTGTAGATCACGAGCTGATGAAGCCAATAGGACCACATCATCTGCAAAAAACAGAGAAGCGATTCTAAGGCCACCAAAACGGATCCTCTCAACACCTTGGCTGCGCCTAGAAATTCTGTCCATAAAAGTTATAAACAGAATCGGTGACAAAGGGCAACCTTGGCGGAGTCCAACTCTCACCGGAAACGAGCCTGACTTACTGCCGGCAATGCGGACCAAGCTCTGACACCGGTCGTACAGGGACCTAACAGCCCATATCAATGGGCCTGGTACCCCATACTCCCGGAGTACCCCCACAGAACCCCCCGAGGGACGCGGTCGAATGCCTTTTCCAAGTCCACAAAGCACATGTAAACTGGTTGGGCAAACTCCCACGCACCCTCCAGGACCCTGCTGAGGGTGTAGAGCTGGTCTAGTGTTCCACGACCAGGACGAAAACCACACTGCTCCTCCTGAATCCGAGGTTCGACTATCCGACGGACCCTCCTCTCCAGAACCCCTGAATAGACCTTACCAGGGAGGCTTAAGAGTGTGATCCCTCTATAGTTGGAACACACCCTACGGTCCCCCTTTTTGAATAGGGGAACCACCACCCCAGTCTGCCAATCCAAGGGAACTGCCCCCGATGTCCACGCGATATTGCAGAGTCGCGTAAGCCAACACAACCCCACAACATCCAGAGCCCTAAGGAACTCAGGACGAATCTCATCCACCCCCGGAGCCTTGCCACCGCGGAGCTTTTTAACCACCTCGGCGACCTCAGCACCAGAGATTGGAGAGCCCGACCCAAAGTCCCCAGGCTCCGCTTCCTCAGTGGAAGACGTGCCAGTAGGATTGAGGAGGTCTTCGAAGTATTCCGCCCACCGACTCACAACATCCCGAGTTGAGGTCAACAGCACGCCATCCCCACCATAAATGGTGTTGGTCGCGTACCGCTTTCCCCCCCTGAGACGCCGGATGGTGGACCAGAATCGCCTCGAAGCCGTACGGAAGTCATTCTCCATGGCCTCTCCGAACTCCTCCCACGCCCGAGTTTTTGCCTCAGCAACCACCCGAGCCGCATGCCGCTTGGACTGCCGGTACCTATCTGCTGCTTCCGGGGTCCCACAGGCCAAAAAGGCCCAATAGGACTCCTTCTTCAGCTTGACAGCATCCCTCACCGCCGGTGTCCACCACCGGGTTCGAGGGTTGCCACCACGACAGGCACCAACAACCTTGCGGCCACAACTCCGATAAGCTGCCTCGACAATAGAGGCGCGAAACATGGCCCACTCGGGCTCAATGTCCCCCGCCTCCCTCGGAACGTGTTCAAAGCTCTCCCGGAGGTGGGAGTTAAAGCTCCGTCTTACGGGAGACTCTGCCAGACGTTCCCAGCAGACCCTCACAATACGTTTGGGTCTGCCAGGTCTGACCGGCATCCTCCCCCACCATCGGAGCCAACTCACCACCAGGTAGTGGTCAGTTGACAGCTCCGCCCCTCTCTTCACCCGAGTGTCCAGGACATGCGGCCGCAGATCAGATGAGACGTGCTCTTGGCACCAGGACACCCTAGTTCGTAGGTCGTAGTCTTTACATGTAATTTTTTAAATACATGCACTTCCTGAGCACATACGTTCACACAGAAGTAGTTCATTTATTTATCATTGGTTTTATATTTTAAAATAATTTTACAAGTAAATCAAGATGTTCACATGTAAGTCTCAGAGACTGAATTATTTCCTGAAATGTTTAAAAGATTTAGTTTTATTTTAAATCGTATAACTAAAAATCACATTTGATATTAAAGCTTGTCATCAGACATGAAAGTAATCAGCCAAAGACAAGTTATATTTAATTAATATCAGTAAATAATAAGATCAAACTTACAGCACAGAACAAGCAGCAGGTTCTGAAAACTCGTCATCTTGACCTTCCTGCAGCGTGAAGCGGACATGACTTCTAACAACTCTGTGAGACGTTTAGAGGAAGCAGCAGTTTAAAACTGTGACTTTATCACTTCACATCAACAGAACTTACAAGTGTGACAAGTCATCACTGCCCCATTCAAATGGTACTATGTAGTATTTGATGCCTCTTGGTGGTAAACCAGTGTACTACCATCAATAAAATACTTCAGAGCTCAGTCCTCAGGAGTGGTCATTATTACAATGTTTGACATTCAACAGATCAGAGACGGTAAACTTTTGATAACTGACTATTTAAATGAAGGAGAACAAGTTTAATCTTTTTATGCGAAAGAGAAAATGAAACGACAAACTACAAATGGACTACACTTTTTTGAACTGGCTGCAGGACTGAAACTTTGTAATAACATACTTTAATACTAAAAGGTAGAAGATGCAGCATAAAACATGAAACCAACAAATATTTGTGGCAAGTTTGTCTTTACTATCAGCAAAATATCTTTTCATTCACTAAACAAATTTTAATTAAACTTTTAAGTAGTATGTACTCATACATGTGATAAATAACTTTGGCTGTTAACCTGATACAAGATAGACATCACATGCAATCTTAGCAAACTAAAAATTAGAAACTACTACAATATCTATCAATTTTACTCATCTTGAGCCAAATGTGGAAGTGGCTGATACTTACCTCTACCTTATGCTCTGAGCACTAAATGCATCGTCCACAACACAAACTCCAAGCACCAACAGATCATGTCAGATTAAATGAGACATGACGACATTTTTCACAATTATACTTTATATGGTTTCAACAAAATGGCTAAACTTCATCTTTTTTGTAGCGTATTAATAAATCCACTTTGTTAATACATCTAATTACAAAGCATCCAAACAATAAGTGAAAGACAAAATCCAATAAATCAGCAGACTCAGAGAATGATGGCTCCACATATTTATGGTTTTTAAGACAACATTCAAGCTAAAGCAGAATTTTTATTTTAAAACTACCCGTACTGTCAAAAATAATTTTGAGGATATAAGCTCAAAGCTGTAAATTCTCAGTTGATGTTACAATCCTCAGGTTTTAGACCCCTTTGCAGGCAGGCGAGCAAAGCAGGAGGTTAAATAAAAATAACTTATTTAAACAACAAAACTAAAAGCTGACGATGCTGCAAAAACTTACTCAAGCACATGGCGAGCATCAAATAAGTAAAAGTAAACATCAGACGAGCAGGTACAGAACAGGACATCAGGATACAGGTTCAGACAGATCACTGGACAGACAGGAACCAGAGAAAACCATGCCGCCCAACTCCCAATGGTTGGTTTAGGTAGCGTGCTGCTGTAAAGTGAGATCATGGTGGTCAATATGTTTGTTTTGTCCTGACTCATCCTTGCTTAAAGGGTCTGGTTCGCTTGGACATTCTATCATATTTACAGTAATGTCGACCTCAAGTTAGCAGACTGAGAAGGATGATGTAGTCTGACGTACAGAAAGTAAGTGCTCTTTATTTACAGGTGCAGCAGCAGCTTCGGCGCTGGAAGAGAAAAGAGAACAAGGTGAGCATCTTGATTCACTCAGATATATTACAGCAGTGGTTTTCAAACAGTAGATGATTTCTTACTGTTATACTTGTAGAAGAAGCTAAGGAAAAGAAGGAGGTGAGGTCCTGGGTTTTCAAGGAAGGAGATGAAGATCCAATCAGAGGCGAGTAACAGTGGCGAGAGGAGCAGGTTGATTCAGGCTGAAGCGTTTGTGGTTTGGTAGTTGAAGGGACAATCAGCATTGTCCCTTCATCTACCAAACTACAGGAGAGCGTGGAAAAATAACAGAGTTGGTGGATATAATGTTTAATTATAAATTATGGAAAATAGAACATATAAAGATGGCTAGAATATCTGTTAGATGTGTAAACCAGGCCATAAGCCAATAAATAATATATTTTTAGTGACTGCTAACGTTAAAATCATCCATGAGACTTTCTGCTGTCAGTAGGAAAATAGTTCCTTATTTCTAATAATGCCTTTAATGAGAAACAAAACATCAACCTCAAAGGTTCTTGTTCAGGTAACTAAGATAATCTATAAAGTTAAATTATAGTTCACATCATTTGAGTGTGTGTGGGGATTATGAAATAATTAATAATTAGTCAAAGAGCAGCTTAATAGGTCCTGGCTTTTAGTGGAGCAATCTAAAACTTTATAATACACTAAGTTACCAAGGGAATAATCAGAGTCTCACAGTCATTGTATGATTATGTGTGTGGGTGCTTAAATCTGTCTAATGGAAAAATAAGACTGTGTCACGTCTGAAGTTGAAAGAGATGACAGCCAATGAAGTATGTCTGAGTGATCGGATAGAATGAGAAATGGGAGGGACTTCAGAGAAACTGTTAGGTGTTTGATTGGATAGAAATTGAAAACAGGAAGTGTCATGGGGGTGGAAAAAAACATAGTCCATAAGGGTGGAAACAGACCTGACAGACGGCAGAATTGTACAGGGGGGCTCCTGGATGCGAGGTAAAATATATACAGTTCTCTCTTGTTCACGCATTCATAAGTCTGTAAAAATAAAGATGTTGTTAATTCTGATGTAAGTGTGTGTTCCTTCCAAGCAAATAACCCGGGCAGGATGGAGGAGGAAGAATCCAAGTTCTCATCTTGTGTATTGTTCCAAATCATCTACCTTTTGTTCCAGTTCAGCTATTTTCTTGTCTGTTACTTATCAGAGCTTTCAGTTGTTTCACTTCTTCAGTCAGACCAATCAGGAGTTGTTGTTGAGATACTACTCTTGTCAGTTCAGCACTCATAAAGTTTAATGATTTTTTAATTTCCTCCATATTTTCTGAATTATTTCCCACCGACTGTTGTTTCTTTTGCCCACATTTGTTCAACATTATTCACGGTACTTCTGGCCTGGCGGTAGCAGGTGTCCGATTTGTTGTCCGAAGCCCGAGGCCTGGCCACGAGGCTCATAGGCCTAATGATGGTAGCCGTGGCCCAGCAGCAATAGCTCCCAGATCCAACATTAACAGACCGGATCTCACGGTCTCAGCAGCCCGCAGGATCAACGGTGGCAGACCAGGTCTTAGCAACAGCACCCAGATCCGCTGGCAGCAGACTGGATCTCACAGCTTCGGCAGCCCTCAGGTTCAATGGTGGCAGCCTGGGTTCTTCAGCCCCAGCAGCTTGCAGGTCCAAGGGTGGCAGACCAGGGCCCAGTAGCAGCAACCCACAAATCCGACGGCAGCAGTCCAGGAGGCAGTAGCTCTCGGGTCCGACTGCGGCGGCACTTCAGGGCTTCTCCGATTGAAGCAGCTCCGAAGTCGTTCTGTCACAAGTTAAAACATCTGGAAGTCCACTTTTGTTCATCCTTTTCTGTACTTCTGCAAAGTTTCATGCATGTGGGTGTTATACCCTGTTAGAGAACAAACATGTGGTTGGTGGAGTTCTGACGTGAAGCTCCTGCTCTCTCCACAGACAAGAAGCTGCAACGTTACAAGCCTCTGGCAGCAGCAGCTTGGAACTAAATCACAGAACGAAGCATATGACTCACGAGAAGTCTTTTTTCATTAGTAATTAAAATAAATCACGGAGCTATATCCAGACGTAGCTTCTCATCATGAAGGAAAACAAATTGCATCTACTTCATTCAAAATTTTCTGGGGAAGGACCCCCACCCCACCCACACCATCACACGTGTGTCCCCCTACATTAAAAATCTTCTGATGCCACTGACCACCGCATTGTTCAAGCCAAGAGCCATTATCAGAACTGGGGGCTAAGAACCCCCAAACTACATGAAATATTCTAGATTTTCTCTGTGATGTAAGTTTATAATTACATGATTTTTAATAATAATAGGCCGTGATCTAAAGTGGGCCAGTCTTAGGCATGAAACTCCAGGACTGAAGATGAGTCCCACTCTGGCTCTGCTCCCCCGACTGATGAAGTCCTTTGGATGAAGGATGAAACATCTCAACAAAACAATGAACCGTCCAGATGACCTGACTGAACTTGTTGGACAACTGATCTTTGTTTTCTAAAAAGAAGTTCAACAAAATGCAGTCACTTTACATATTCAAATGCTCAAGATCACAAGTATAAGAGAAAAATGACTGATATCTATATTTTGGCTTGGTTAGCATTATTTAAAATGCAGATTCATTCTATTTTTTAACATAAGTTGATAATTCCATTAAAAACACAATTTCAGCAAATTTCCATCAAATTACAGGCAGTGGTGCAGCGGTGCGTGCTGTAATGCTGCTACTTTTAAAGAAATGAGAATGCAGTTTGCACTGTTTGTTTGTCTAACTTTAACAATTGTCTTTGTAGAAACTTGAGATTAAAATGATATTAAAATATATTAAAATCACAAAGACCTCAATCCATTTTTCAAAAACATTAGGAGATTTTATAGTGAACAATAGCATTTTTCTTTTTACAATGCAAAGTTCATATAGCCTATTTTCATTACAAAGTGTCAAATGACTTTCTCTGTGAAAAAATTTGGTCAAACACATTATACATTCATTCATAACACATGTAGTCATGAAGTATTGTTAACCTGCATGAAGATGAGCGTCCATTGTCATCATCTTTTAAATAATACTGTACAGTTACTGCTTCAGTAATGACTGTGGGTTAGGGTTAACACTCAGCTAATAGTCTTTTACTTCAAGAAAAACTAGTTTACTAATACAGTACTAGTAAGTTATTAATGAGATGATGTAAATACTGTGTCAAACTGATTGTAGACTGTTTCTTCTCTTGATAAGTTCCAGTAAGTAGACTCATGGTTCAGTATATTTACTGGACTGGAAGAACTTTTGTATTCCAAGTCTTTTTATAATCCATATATCTAAAAAACAAAACAAAAAAAACAACAATGATGAAAACAAATTAAGCACTTAATCAACAAACATTTAGTTGGTTAAATACATGTTTAAAATTGCAGTTGTGTTAGTCTTACATCATTAATCTTCATGTCCTCATCAGAACCAGCAGAGTTGGATACATTCACACTGACTCCACCTGCTTCAAAAAGAAACAAGTATTTCTCTTTTTGTATTGGTGTGTGCGTGTGCACACACACACAAGTGCACGAATGCATGTGTGTGTGTGTGTGTGTGTGTGTGTGTGTGTGTGTGTGTGTAAAATGTACCTTGCATGTTCTTGAACTTGTTCTTCAAAACCATCAAAAGGACAAAAGCCAGGATTAACAGTGAAACCAGGACGGCTGGCAGAATGTAAAATAATTTAATGTCTGAGAAGAAGAAAATAAAGAAGTTATAGACACACACACAAACATCGCACTTCCCAGAAACACACGTTCAAAATGTGATGATAATCAGCTATATTTATCTGTGAAATATGATAAAACCTGCTGACTTTAATCTCTGCTCTGCCCATTTGTTATTACAGTAATTACTCTGCAGTTATTAACCTTGTGTACTCTGTTTACATTATTCTGTTGCCTTGAAATGACCTTTTTATTAATTGGTGCTATATAAATAAACTGTAGTGAATTAAAATGGATTAAACGTTGATGCAATATCACCTCCTTAAAGAAAATCATTATATTCAAATTTGACAAATTTACACCAGAGATTTTTTTGTCTGCATAAAATGTGAAAGTATTTCACAATAAAACTAGAGATAGAAAACTTCTGAGTTTACCAGGTTGATGTGTTGATGGTGACGGGGATGAAACTTGTTCAACAGAAGTGATCGATGTCACAGTGCTGCTTTGCTGTGTAGACACTGACAGAGAGAGAAAAAAGATAACATATTTGTAATAATTTATAGAAAAAAGTTTTTAATCATCACAAGTTCTCGGGCACACCCGTTTGCATATTTTGAGTCAGTTTTTTAAATCTAATCTTACCTACAGCCAGGTGAATCTTTGTGTAGTCTTCAACCCTCAGCTGTGAGTCTGGACCACAGTAGTAAGTTCCTGCATCACCTGCTTCCAGTTCTGTGATGGTCACAGAGAAACAGTTGGAGGAAACATCACGCAGAGAGAACTTAGTTTGGTTTGTCATCATGTCTGTGCAGTTGTTGGGTTGGTCTCCTTTACAGAGGAACTGCTTTGTGTCTCTGTGTTGTGGTGAACAACACTGGAAAGTTACTGGTTGTCCCACAATGACACTGATGTTGTAGAACTTCACTTTGCACAACGCTGTAAAACACAAAATGTTTGATCAACATTGTTTTTGTATCACTTTTTAAAAATAATAAACAAAAAATTGAATTTGCTCAAACAAATCAATATGTTGAGGTATAAGTATAAGTATAACCTCTGACCTTTGACTTCCAGTTCAGCAGCAGAGAAATCATACAGTCCTGTATTTCTTTGGACACCACAGAGATACGACCCAGAATCCTTCAGGGTCAGATTTAAAATGGTCACTGTGAATGTTTTTGACTTCTTGTCATCGTTGAGTGTGAATCGTCCGTTGTGTCTGGTGTTAGAGGTGATCAGCGCCTGCTGCAGACATGTGGAGGGCTGGTGTCCTCTGCACATGTACTTCAGCTTGTTCTGGTACTTGGACTCATACGGACAGATGATGGACACTGAACCTTCCTCTTCGCCTTGCAATTTAGTCACTTTGTCACAGAAAGAAAAACACTGAACAGACTCATCCTTGAAGACAGCATTTTATTATAATATAATATTTTAAGAAAAAAATCAATATAATTTGACCTATTTTATGAAATCCAAATGCTTAGTATGTGGCGACTTTGACTTCTTTACTGCATTTTGAATTAATAACAGATTAAAAGCTGGTCGAGACCTCTTCACAATTTAACTCACTTTATGTGTTAATTTAACAATTTAACACATAAATAATATTTATATGAAATGACACCATTTTTCAGCTGAAAACTTTTATGTGACAATGACTGAAACCAAAAATATTTGATCCGAAGTAACATTATCTGTGATGTTGTTTTATTGAATTTGTTTACAAAGTATATTAATGTGGTTTTTGAATTGTGGATTTTTTTTACTTACCTTTTTTTACTGCCAGTCTTACTTCAGTGTTGCTATCTAGTAGTAATATTCTTTCCACTCCACACCAGTACGTTCCAGCATCATCAAGATAAATTTTAGAAATACTCACATTCAACATCCTTAACTTTTTGTCATCATGGATGAAGTATTTATTCTTATTCTTTTGTGAAACTTTAATAAGAACATCACAGGTAGGCCAATCACTGCCCTTACAAAAATATTTTTCATAATCCTCATAACCTTGATCATATGGGCAGGAAATATTTACACCTTGTCCCTCATATCCAAACACCTGGATCACATCTGCAGCACATGTGGAACAACTCAGAGCTGTTAGAAAAGAGACATAAATATTAACATTAAATTTTAGTCTTTACATGTAATTTTGAATACATGCACTTCCTGAGCACCTACTGTTACAAGTAATTTATTGGGGGCTGCCATTGCATGTAAATGCATGGAAGCCACCTATTGTTATTGTGCTCGAACGTGTGTCTACATTGTCGTTCACCGTTAATGCGGCCCGAACCACAATGTCTACCCCCACAAAAGTTATATCAAAACGACTGGCTCGGCCCCCTGATGTGTGCTATTACTTTTATTGGCATTTCGACTTACCATGGCAACGTAATTTGCGAACAAAGACGTAATGAATCTCCAAATCCAGGAACTAGTTGGTTACTGCCCACTTATTATTCTACACCAGAAAAAGTTATCTTTTTCAACTTTAATACGGACCGAACCACAAAGTGAACCCCCACAAAAGTTATATCAAAACGACCGGCCCGACTCAGAGATGTGTGCTATTACTTTTCTAAGCAATCGGAGTTACCATGGCGATGTATTTTGCTAACAAAGTTGCCATATTTCCCCATTGAAAATGAATGGGAGAACACTCCTCACACAAACTGCTGCTGTCAAGTCACATGATTTAGAATCTGATGAAAACATACTCACTGTTGGTACTGTTTGAAACTCATAGAAAGTATTTATCAGATGTATCTCTAGAACTGATTAACATTTGGAGCCATTTTGATTCAAGATGTCTGGCAACAGCCTGGCAGCCCCCGTCAAAGTTTCTCCGGAACTTTCTAGTTGTTTTTTATAATTGGTTTTTATAGACCCATTTACAGCCTACGTCATCAAGCAGCTGCGCGCGCAGCGTGGCTACAGCAGCATGACGGCTCGTAGTGTATTATCAAGCTACGCTAGCGTGTTATCGGTAAATGATCGCAAAGATTACTTTAATAAGTTAACTTTGAACAATGGCCATCAGCTTCCTGATCCGTGTATAGTTACTGAATGGGAGGATGACGTTAGTAAGTGAAGTTAGAAAAGCTACGAGCATACAAATCACTTGATGCGTATGACTACGTTGTTTGTGGACATGTACAGGAAGTGCGATATAATGATATGGACGCAGATTTCTGTGTTTTAAAGTCCAAAGTCCTCCCCAGTCAGAGACAAGGCGTGAAGACTACAATGTATGAGGCTTGGGTAATCGTCAACAAAGTGGAGAACTACATTCTCACAGCAAACTGCACCTGTATGGCAGGGTAAGTTAATTTTGGTTCTTGATATGCATAATTTGCTTGTTTTAGGCCACTGCAATTTTAGATTTCACATAATTTTCAGTGTAAAATGTTTGATTAGTTTTGCTCAGATAACTTAGTCATTACATCTTCCAAAATATTCATCCAGAGGTTACAGTGGCTTGAATTTCAAAATCTAATGAAAATCTTAAATGTTTATTTATTTACAATCAAAGTCTGAACTTGGTCAGGAAACATTCAGAACATAACATATAACATACATTGGCCTCTACTCCTAATTACAAATTGTTTGAGCCACTAAAGCATTGAATTTTTCATCATTATTAAAAGAGAAGTGGCTAAAATCATTTTTAACAGTCTGAACTTCACAGGTAAAATAGAACCCAGCTAAGTGCAGTCTGGAGCCCTGCGTTTACATTTTCATCTCACCTTTGAAGATGTGGATGTAATATACCACCCTAACTACATTTGTTTGTTCTATTAACAGTGCTGACAGATGCTGGTGAAGATTCTCAGTCGTCCAGGACATGATGAAATCAAAAAAGGCGTTCAGGCTGACAGATGACGACATCCAAGAACTGCAGGCTGTGGACCCAGTTTGTGCAGTGAGGACAAGCTTGGACAATAGTGACACGTACACCGCTTCATCTGACGACAACTATGAGGAGCATCTAGATTTACCTGAGTTTTATTTAGCACATCATCCAGAGACCTCACACCCGATGAACTAAAGGTGAAATGTGAGGAAACATTTGTCCTGCTGAAAACTAAACACACGGCCTATCAGTGTAAAAGATTTTGTGCATAAAGAACTTTGAAATGTCAGAATTTTTTTATACTTTATGTTGTGTACCACCGTTGATGTTATAGATGGTCTGTTATTTACCTTGATCTTTGCAGTCATCCAATAATCTGATGTTTGTTGTTTTAAATAAATCTTATATTAAACATCTTAATTTTTTTGTAGGCTTCTAAACTGTTTTTGATGTCATATTCAATTATCTGGATTAATTTTGAACCACATTGTACCTGTATTTACAATTTTGAAGAAATACACAGGTTATAATTTAATTAAATTGTTTGTTTATTGTTAGACAGGTGACAATTTATTGCACTTAACAGTTGAATAATAAAACTGAGATCCTTCCAGTGTATGTTTTAACTTTTGATGTTCAGCCTGTAGCGTGGCAAACTCCTGACGCAGGTGGGCATATTCATTCTGAAGTTGACAGTGCCTCAGGTTCAGATCATCATATTCAGTCCTCGGGACTACATCTTCTTGTGCTGAAAGTTATGAAAAGAAACGGTAAGCAAATGCACCGAAAAGCAGGAAGCAACACTTTATGCTCTGTGACACAGAACGTGCCTGTGCTGTGACTTGTGTCTTCTTTTTAGCTGATTATTTGTGAACAATATTTAGCTGTACACATGATTGTGGGGTAAGAACTGCCAGAAAACCATTCTGGTTTGAATAAAATATGAGCAGAATGTTGGTTGACGCCCTAGTATTTCAGAAATATTAAATCTATCTATTATTAATTAATCAAACAATCAATTTATTAAAAAGTTTGTTAGATAGGACATAATATATTTGTACCAGTGTCATGTTCCATGTTGGATTCTTGTTGTTCACCTGAAGTGACACTGCCAGGGCTGGGTTGATGTGATGACTTGTGCACACCAGCATCTCTCCTCTTTTTCCTCTGGTACCTAAAATAAAAATATGTGAAGATGTAGCGACACACAGTAAATAAACATAAAATAAGACTTGTGTCTTCTTTTTAGCTGATTAATTTTGAACAAAATTCAGCTGTACACATGATTGTGGGGTAAGAACTGCCAGAAAACCATTCGGGTTTGAATAAAATATGAGCAGAATGTTGGTTGACGCCCTAGTATTTCAGAAATATTAAATCTATAATTAATTAATCAAACAATCAATTTATTAAAAAGTTTGTTAGATAGGACATAATATATTTGTACCAGGAATGTTGGACGACACCCCTAGTATTTTAGAGATTTTAAATCTATCTATAATTAATTAATGAAACAATAAATTTATTGAAATATTTCTTAGATAGGACATAATTGTACCAGGATCATGTTCCAAGTTGGATTGTTGTTGTTGATCTGAAGTGACACTGCCAGGGCTGGGTTGATGTGATGACATGTGCACACCATCATCTCTCCTCTTTTTCCTCTGGTACCTAAAATAAAATTATGTGAAGATGTTGTGAGACACATAGTAAGTAAACATTTACACATCATCTACTTTTACTACAGAGCTGTATTTCAAAGCCTGCACTACACTAAAGTATGCTAAAGACCATGACAACAGAACAGAAAAAAAATAGTAAAGACAGGCCAAAGCTAATTATCCATA
>JBBPBX010091314.1:0-10600 GCA_038048925.1 Garcialebias charrua
ATACCAACATCAACTACCTCATACATATACTGTGTACATTAACTCATATGCTGCTTTGCCACTCTTTGCAAATGTCAATGCTAGAACCTTCAGTTTATTTTATAGATATACTTTTTATACTTTTTATACTACTATGCAAAAACTCAGGACAGTATTACACTTTTATTATTTCATTTTATGCTTATGTTCATTAAATGTTTAGTGTTTTAGTGTTGGTGTAAATTTTCATACTTTTATACTACTATGCAAAAACTCAGGACAGTGTTACACTTTTACTATTTTATGCTTATGTTTATTAAATGTTTCAGTGTTTTAGTGTTTAAATGGTTACTGTTGCACCGAGGGACTGAGAGAAACGCAATTTCAATCCTGTGTATGTCCTGTACATATTGCAGTTCTGACAATAAAGTTGACTTTGACTTTGACTAATGATTTCTATCTTAATTTGTTTTTATCTTTTCTCCTATGGAAACTACACCTGGACCTGACAGTCTGTGTTTGTCTGTTCTGACGTGACCAACCAGAAGTGGGACCAAGTCACTGTGTTGCAAGTCCAAGTTAAGTCTCAAGTCTTTGACCTCAAGTCCTAGTCAAGTCAAGTCTCAAGTCAAGACGGTCCAAGTCAAGTCTCAAGTCAAGACAGGCAAAAGTCGAGTCAAGTCTCAAGTCAGGAACTTTTAATTTCAAGTCATTTCGAGTCGTTCCTCCCCCCCCCTTTTTTTTAAATCATTTGCAATTATACATAAAATGTAAATAATAGACCATTTGTTCTTTTTAAAATCTGTTCACTTAATGCACTGACTGCAGTAAACAATATATTTATTGTCAATATAATTCCCCGACGTAGATGTCTTCAAATACACCAACCATCGTGGACCCGGTTCATCATTATGATGGGACAGAGACAAACTCTCTTCCCTGAGTTAAGATACAGAATCTGCTTTCTGTCCCGGAGCCCCGCTCACTATCCACCGGCTTCCTGAGCTAACACGGTGCACATTATTTGTGGAGGCATTTCAAGGACCGGAATTTTGGCAAATCATAGAATACAAGTGAAGGCTAAGCGGTATCACCAACGTAGCCCGGAGTACACATGCTAACACGAAGTTAGCTAAAGTCAACTATCTCACAGCAAAAGAAAAGTGCTACCTACCGATCTTTGTGAAGCTTCAAATGCCGGACAAAGTTGGACGTCGTGGAATCTCCATCCGATATTTTTTATTGCATGTTTTACAAGTAGTTCGTTTTTTATTTGAACGTAACCAAAAGAAATTACTTGCGGAAGCATATTGGAGCGCTTATTTCGTCTTTAGTTCCCTCAGCCCTGTAGCCTTGCCTTGTTTTTTTCAAATGTCTAAATCCTTTTAATTTGATTGGTTGCACTGCAGCTATGTACACACATACATACAAAGTGTGGAAAAACAGATGCCCGGTTTGCGCCTGTTAATACAAAATGAGTGAAATTAATTAATGGGGCCACTTTATAACGTGTTTTAAATTTTTGACTTGACTAAAATATCAAGTCTTTTCAAGTAAACAGCTTCAAGTCAAGTCCCAAGTCAATGGCGTGCAAGTTAAAGTCAACTCCAAGTCTTTCAGCATTTTTTCAAGTCAAGTCTCAAGTTGTGATTTTAATGACTCGAGTCTGACTCGAGTCCAAGTCATGTGACTCGAGTCCCTACCTCTGCGACCAACTAAGAACCTAGCAGACAAGCACTTTTTGTCCCGGTTGTCTGCTAAAGACCATTATCAGCTTTGTGGCACTACTTGGAGGTTTGTGGACACGGCCGGCCACCTCCTACAACCTGTAGGAAAGGTGGGTGGCCACAAAAAATATGCTCAATGAATACATTTGCTTACCTGGACTGTTTGATACCCCCGGGATGGAGGATTTCTTAGACGAGATACTGGCAGAAATGAGTTGGTTGGAGCCACTCGTCAAATCCGGCGCCGTCAGTTCTAGTCCTCCACCCATACATCTCCCTGTTGTTAAACCAGACCCGGACTCTCTGTTCACCACACCTTGGATCCTCGCAGCTGCAGCCCCTGCGGCCGCTCCCACGCCTGCTGTAATCTCTGTAGTTTCTCCATTTCCTGCAGCCTCTGTGCCAACCACACAGTACGAGGACCCAACCCGTTCAGAACTCATAGACCCAGATCCAGTCCGTTCATCATCACCTTCACGTTCTGCTCCTCTCTCTTTGCCTGGTCCTGGACCCGAACCACATCGCCGCCCACGTTGGAGAGGTCGATGACAGAAGGGTTCCAGAGACTTTGTCCCTGAGTCCGCAGCCAGCCCTAAGTCCGCAGCCAGCCCTAAGTCCGCAGGCAACCCTGAGTCCGCAGCCAGCCCCGAGTCCACAGCCGGCCCTGAGTCCACAGACAGCCCTGAGCCCGCAACCAACCCTGAACCCGCAACCAGCCCTGAGCCAGCAACCAGCCCTGAGTCTGCAACCAACCCTGAGCATGCAACGCTGAGCCTGCAACCAGCCCTGAGCCTACTACCAGCCCTAAGCCTGCTACCAGCCCTGAGCCTACGATCTTCAGAGAAGCTACTGTAGGACCCACGCCACCTCCAGAGGGTGCCGCACAGTCCACATCTGTTCCTGTTCCTGCTACCGAAGATCCTGATGTTAAAGAACCGACCGCAGAAGATCCAGCCGCAGAAGAACCCATCCATCCATCCATCCATCCATCTTCTTCCGCTTATCCGGGGTCGGGTCGCGGGGGTAGCAGCCTAAGTAGGGAGGCCCAGACTTCCCTCTCCCCAGCCACTTGGAGCAGTTCCTCCGGGGGAATCCCAAGGCGTTCCCAGGCCAGCCGAGAAACATAGTCCCTCCAGCGCGTCCTGGGTCTTCCTCTGGGTCTCCTCCCGGTGGGACGTGCCCGGAACACCTCACCAGGGAGGCGTCCAGGAGGCATCCTAACCAGATGCCCGAGCCACCTCAACTGGCTCCTCTCGATGTGGAGAAGCAGCGGCTCTACTCCGAGTCCCTCCCGGATGACTGAGCTTCTCACCCTATCTCTAAGGGAGAGTCCAGCCACCCTGCGGAGAAAACTCATTTCAGCCGCTTGTATCCGAGATCTTGTTCTTTCGGTCATAACCCAAAGCTCATGACCATAGATGAGGGTGGGAACGTAGATCGATCGGTAAATTGAGAGCTTTGCCTTTTGACTCAGCTCTCTCTTCACCACGGCAGAAGAACCTGCCTCCGTTAATCCTCAGTCCAAGTCTGCTCTTGTTTCTGCCGCCGAAGATCCTGCCACTGTTGATCATGGTACCGAAGACTTGACTGAAAAAAAATCCAGCTCCTCCAGATCCGGCTGCAGAAGAACCTGCCTCCGTTAAAGCTCAGTCCACGTCTGCTCCTGTTCCTGCCGCTTAAGATTTCCTCGCCGCTGACCCATCTGAGCTCCTCGTTGCTGACCCGTCTTTGTTCTTCCTTTGCTGAAGGGAGGTGACCCCACCTCACTGAACAACTATTGACCGATCTCTAAACTCTGCATTTTAGCCAAGGTTCTAGAAAAACTGATAAACTCTCAAATTAAAAATTACCTGGACTCATTTAACATCTTACCTCTCCATCAATCTGGTTTCAGGAAACAACACAGCACAACGACTGCTTCACTGAAGGTTCTTAATGACGTTGTTGAAGCATTGGATGCTAAGGATTATTGTGCTGCACTTTTCTTAGACCTTTCTAAAGCTTTTAACACTGTGGATCATAACATCTTGTGCCATAAGCTCTCAGAAATCGGTTTCTCAGATAACACCATTGGTTGGTTTTCTAACTACCTTTCCGATCGAAGGCAATGTGGTCAACATAATGTAGGTAGTCCCCGACTTACGAGCAAGTTCTGTACCTACGGGCCGTTCATAAGTCGAAAATTCGTAAGTAGGATCACATACAATTTTTTTTAAATAAATAAATAGATGTACAGTACTTTACAGTTACCAAGCACTTAGCCTATCCTAACACAGTTTTTAAAGATGAAGGAGTGAGTTGAACTGTCTCCCTTTCAAATAAAGGGAACTAGCTCCCTTTATGTGAATGGAGCCTGCTAGGGAGGAGGGAGACAATTCCACTCACTCCTTAACTATGTTAGGATAGGCTAAGTGCTTGGTAACTGTACAGTACATTTATTTATTTATTATAAAAATAAATAAAAAAATTGTATATTTTTTAATTTTTATTATTATAAATAAATAGATGTACAGTACTGTACAGTTACCAAGCACTTAGCCTATCCTAACACAGTTTTTAAAGATGAAGGAGTGAGTTGAATTGTCTCCCTTTATGTGAATGGAGCCTGCTAGGGAGGAGGGAGACAATTCAACTCACTCCTTAACTATGTTAGGATAGGCTAAGTGCTTGGTAACTGTACAGTACTGTACATTTATTTATTTATTATTTAAAAAAAATAATGAGATGCACATTCGTAAGTCCGAAACGTCGTAAGTCGGGGGCGTCGTAAGTCGAGGACTACCTGTATTTAACAGTCAACAATGGTGTACCCCAAGAATCAGTATTAGGAACAACCCTCTTTACAATCTACGTAGGTAATGTAGGTCAGAGCATCTCAGATACATCCTTACGTTTCTATGCTGATGACCCAGTTGTTTACTGTTGAGCTAAAACTGTTGCTAAGGCTTTCCAGCTTTTGCAATCTGCTTTTGACATCATTCAGTCAGATTTCTTCTGTCTCAAACTTGTCCTAAATGCTGATAAAACCAAAGGGATGCTTTTTTTTCAAACAGGAAGTCGGTCCCAGCAGTTCTTCCTCAGATATTCTCCTCAAATGGTGTCCCTATTGAGTTTGTTGCTTCCTATAAATATGTGGGTATCCTGGTCGATTTGCATCTCTCTTTTAAACTCCACGTGGAAAACCTAGTGAAGAAACTGAAAGTTAAACTGGGTTTCTTTTTCAGAAACAGATCATGTCTAACACTGAATGCTAGGAAACGCCTTGTATCTGTGACTTTCCTTCCCTCCATTGATTACGGTGACATTATCTACATGAACGCTCCTACAAGCACCCTGCAGATGTTGGATGCTGTCTATCATGGTGCACTAAGATTCATAACTGGCTGTGATTATCGTACCCACCACTGCACCCTGTATTCACTGGTTAACTGGACATCATTAACCTCACGCAGACTCTTCCACTGGTACATTTTCATCTTTAAATCACTTCTTGGTCTGCTGCCCTCATACATCTCCTCCTACATGTCTCTGCGTGAGTGCAGCTACAGCGTGCGCTCTCAGGACATGATTACCTGCAGTGTTCCGTCAGTGAGGACTGAGCTTGGCAAAAGGGCCTTCTCCTACTCCGCTCCTGCTTCCTGGAATATCTTACAAAAAGATCTGAAGCTTTTGACCTTGACTTCTCTAAATGGCTTTAACAATCTTTTGGAATCCTGACAAAAACCAATGCAGACATGTCCCCGTTTTGATTTTCTACATCTGCCTTAGGCCCTGTTTACACGGACACTGTGTGGGGGAAACGCAACTTTTGGGTATGTTAATTAGGTTGAAAGTTTTGCGTTGACATGGGCGAATTCTGTGGATACGACTCTCTCCCCCCCACCCCCCGTACTCATGAATTTACTGTAGTTACCATGCTGGGCCTGTAGATGGCGCTGTGATCTTTGGAACCTTCACTACTGCGCATGCGCCACTGCTGCTTGAGGTAAACAAAGCACACGAGGCAGCCTGTTTTCCTCTCTGGCTAAAAGTTCAGCTACTACAAGTTGTTGTCAACAAGTTAACAACAAGTTAAAGCTGGAATTTGGATAAGAGTCAACAGATCTGACACCAAGTGGACCGCTTCATCTGCACACCAGTTGCTGACTGGACCGGAACCGAGTCAACATGTCTGACTTTAGTCCGTGAGAATCAGCTGATTTACAGCAGCGCTACAAGGTAAACCATGTTCTTAATAATGTTTCCTTGTGTTTAGTTCGATCACAGAACAACCAACTGAGGTTTTATTTTTATTTTTTTCCTGCGAGGTCGAAGCTGTTCCACGAAGCGAACCGGTTCGGATCTGGGTCCAGTTTCCACCAGGATGAAAACAACAGAGTCCAGTTCATTAAAGTTCGGTTAACGTGTTTTTAAAAGTGTTCAATTTAATTCTCAGTGTTTGTGACATGAGTTTGTGGTGTTGAATAAATAAATAAATTAAAAATCAACCTGGTGTCTTCATTTTCAACATGCAGCATGTTAGGCATGACGTAACGAGTCCAGATAGCTTCATTTAGCTCAGATAAATGTAAATATCTCCCACGCTAACATAAATACTGTTTATTATTGTTAAACTGTTAATATATAGCACATTTAGTATGTTATAGTGCAGCGTGACACGTGAAATGTCCGACTGCCTCGTTAACAGACAACTGGATCCAGGCAGCTGGCTCTCTTCCAACACAGATGCAGGTAAGGTGTAGAATAATTAAATATGAGAATCAAAATATATTCCATCAGCTATAGTTCAGAAAGTGGTGCGTGTGTCCACTGTCCAGTCCACCGCCATTGTTAAAATGCCGGCTGTCTGCGCGTGCGTGCTGCGTGCATGTGTTCAAACAAAAGCTCCACGGGAGATGTTTACATTATCAACGGGGGGTCTGCGAAAAACTTCCACCTTGAGAGCAGGGTCAGAAAAGTATCGGTGTCATCGAGGGGGGCCAGCAGCGTCGTGTAGGCGATAAGCAAAGTCGCAAAGAGAAAGTAGCGGTTACACTCAAAATACGCGCCGTGTAAACTGGCCCTTATAATCTGTCTGTTTTGCTACTTTGACATCTTTGTTTTAACTTGATGTTGTCATCATTCTTTGTTTGTAGCCAGGTCTCTCTTGTAAATGCGTCCTCGAGGCTCAATGGGATTAACATGCCTAAACAAAGGTTGAATGAATCTCTGGGTTTTGTTCACGAGTACCGTGGGCAGCACGGTGGCACAACTGGTAGAGCTGCTGCCTCTCAGCGAGAAGGTTGCCGGTTCAAATCCCGGTCCGGGGCCTTTCTGGGTGGAGTTTGCATGTTCTCCCCGTGCATGCGTGGGTTTCCTCCGGGTACTCCGGTTTCCTCCCACAGACCAAAAAACATGCTTGTTAGGCTGATTGGTGACTCTAAATTGACCCTAGGTGTGAGTGAGAGAGTGGATGGTTGTTTGGTGTGAGTGAGACAGGTCCCTCTTGTAAATGAGTCCCCGTGACTCAACGAGGCTAACCTGTATAAATAAAGGTTGAATGAATGAATGAGTGAGGGAAGAATGGAGTGTGAGATTGGCAGACGGATTGGTGAAGCATCTGCAGTATTGCAGACTCTTAACCAATCTGTTGTGGTGAAGAGGGAACGGAGCTGGCAAAGTTCTCTGTTTACCGGTTGGTCTATGTACATACCCTAACCTATGGTCACAAGATCTAGGTAGTGACTGAAAGAATGAGATAGCGGATACATGTGGTTGAAATTAGTTTCCTCTGCAGGGTAGCTGGACTCTCCCTTAGAGATAGGGTGATAAGTTAGATTATCCAGGAGAGACTCGGAGTAGAACCGCTACTCCTCCACATCGAGAGGAGCCAGTTGAGGTGGTTTGGGCATCTGGTAAGGATGCCCCCATGGCGCCTCCCTAGGGAGGTGCTTCAGATATGTCTGACTGGAAGGAGATCCCGGGGAAGACCCAGGACATGCTGGGGAGTCTAACAGCATACTGCATAGTAGGAAAAAACTGTTTGCTTATGCCAAGATGGCCTCAAGGGCCTACCCTCTACCCCAGTGGTCCCCAAACTTTTTCCTGTGAGGGCCACATAACTTTTCCCTTCTCTGGTGTGGGGCCGGAGTCCGTTTTTAACAGGAAAAAGTGTGACGATTGCAGGAGTGCCTAAATCAGGGGTGCCTTACCGTATCAAAAAACAAAAATTTTCATCTCCCTACTCCTCACTTCTTTAAAGTAAATAAAACAGAACGTAATGTGTTGCTAGTTTTATTTAATTAAAGTATTTTATCAAAGTAAAATGATGCAATATTTGAAAAGCACACCATATTTTTTAAAGAAACGAATAAACAATGAACTGAACAATATAAAACTCCCTCATTTACACTAACTATTTACAAAAAGTGACTTACAAAGGTGCAGATTTACAAATCTCCAACAACTATTTCAAACCTCAATAAAACCTAAATATCAAAACTAGGCAGCTGCTCTGTGCAGCAGGATGGTGTCATCTGGTGCAAGCTGTATAAAATAAATGTGTCTCTACCTTAGTGGCACTTCTGACACTGAGAGGAGGAGGCCAGGGTCTCATAAGTTGCGAGGCGCAGGCAGGTCTCCAGATGATCATCAGTCATTGTGGATCTGTTTTTGGACTTGATGATTTTCATGTGTGAAAAAGCAGACTCACACAGGTAGGTAGATCCAAAAAGTGCTGTTAAGTTCAAAGCACATCTTCGGATGTAAGGATACTTTTCTTCTGAGAGCAGACTCCAGAACTCTCCATCCACGCCAGGTGATGCTCGAATTACAGATGAGGCAAATAGACTTTGAATTAGAATAAACAAAAAAATACTCCTCCTCCCACTCTGTGTGAAAATAATATGTTTTTGTTTGCTTGTTTGCTAGTTTTCCATCCATGTTTACTGTGCACCGACAGTTCCACTGCTGTCCTAAAGTCTCGTGAGAGACTTTAGGACAGATGAGGAGGGCTGAGGAAAGCGTTGCTGCGCATTATATCGTCACTCCTCCCACCCCCCACCCCAGCTAGCTCCCTTTATGTGAAAGGGAGACAATTCAACTTACTCCTTCATCTTTAAAAACTGTGTTAGGATAGGCTAAGTACTTGGTGACCGTACAGTACTGTACATGTATTCATTTGTAAAAAAAAAAAAAAAAAAAAAAAAATAAAAAATTTTTTTTTTACTATTGTTCTGGGGGCCGGACCAAATGTGGGGGCGGGCCGGATGCGGCCCGTGGGCCGTAGTTTGGGGAACACTGCTCTACCCCATAAAATCCTCTGAGACAGTCATGCCAAAGTGGTTCAGAACACCATGTTCAACTGAACATGTTTTATTTCTACAAAAAGTGAACTTCAATTACTTTTATTTTGAGTCTGCTCAACAACAAAAGAAAGGGTTCTTTGTACCCTCAGTTCAAGAATCATAAACAGAAAATCTATTTTATATCAGCAGATTAGATGTGGTGATATTTGGACAATAAACTACACAAACAACTAAAATTACTAATGTTTGTTTAAACTTTGAAGATGCAGATAAGAGCTTCTGGATGTGTCAATACCAAAACAACACATGACCCACTGAAATACAAAAAAATTCAAATGTATTGACGCTGTCACATATTTATACATCGTCTCTTAAAAATTCACTTTATGTTGGTTGAAACGAAGCAGAGCCCAGCTGTGCGCATATGCACGCACACACACACATACACAGACACACACACATCCACGTGTGCACGTGGAGTGGCACGTCTTGGCCCTGAAACAGAGCAGGCAATAATTACTCATTCAAATGAACATGTCAGGCACTGTCGACAGACAGGCCCGTCCCTCTCCCCTGCACACACACACACACTTCAGACAGAAAACACTCCTGGCGTAGCTGAAAGCATGCACACACACGAACGCACGCACACACACACACACACTTCATGTTGCAGTGTGGGAGAGATCCATCAACAGACCAGCAGGCAGATAGACTCCATCCTGTTGCTCTGTTCTGAGCTGGTCCTCACTGTACGCCTGTCGTGTTGCAGCGTGCACACATACACACATTCACACAAGCTTCTCTTTCCTGAAATCATCCTTCTATCTGTCCCCAACCCCTCCCTGATTGTAGCCCAAACCTCACAGATACACAGTTGTTTGCGAATACTCGGCACGTTGCTCTTCACTCTCGAAAGATCTCAGAGGTGAACTTTATTATCAGGAACAGGAACACACACCCTTATGCTTAGATATGATAGTTGTGTGTATGGTGTGAAACACTGACTCAAAAGAGAAGCATCATCAAAGTACAAAAACAAATCAGTATGAAAAACAACAAGTCAAAGGGATCCAAAGAGTCCACAGCTGGTTTTATATGAAAGTACTTCTACACTAATTAAAATGAACTAAATGTGAGGAGCTAACGAAACGTCTTCGAGCAGGTGTGTTTACTCAAATTAAGAGTTTGGAGGATGAGTCAGGTATATCTGTGTGGCCTTTCAGTTTCCTTTCCAAAGGGCCTCACAGGTCGCACTGAACTGACTCAAAATAGTTGCAAAGTGCTTCTTTTATAGTGCATTTAAATGTTGTAAAACTGGCTTTGTTAGACTTGCATCTTGTTTTATGTTCATATGCACTAAATTGTCCCATTATGCACCGATATAAACACTTCTAATTTTCACCCGTAAAATGCAGGAACCAGCAGTACAATGTATTCAGCAGAGGGCGCATGAAGACTACAGTACTTTCAAGTCAGGGCCGTTCATTTTAACTTTCACTTTGAGCACAGACGAAGCAGGAAGCGAATGTGTGACGTATTCTGCAGAACAAAGCATGGCAAGTTTACTTTAACTGCTCTGTAAAATATATATATTTTTAAATCAAC
>JBBPBX010091315.1:0-13955 GCA_038048925.1 Garcialebias charrua
GTCATTTGACAAAAGCAACAAAACAAACAAACAAACAAAAAAAGCAATAATTTGAACTCTGGGCTTGCTCTTAGTGAGGATTCTTGAGCTAAGAACATCAAATCGAAGCACGATATAGTGTGGTTCCTGTGATAAGATTTACACACAGAAGGAGGGCCTAATCCAAGCTACCTAACTCCTCAGATGCTGAGTTGCACAACACTACTGAGATGATTAAGGAAGATTTTTCATAGATAAATGTATTTCTAAGAGATTAGTCTTAGATATCTTTAGCTTTGAATTGACTTAGAAAGCTCTTCATCTGTGAGTGAGATCAGACATCCTCATGTGCAAAAGTTTGTCACATGTGAAACACTGCTGATGGATTACTGCATAAACAAAGAGAAATGAACTCCAAGTCACAAACATGTTGCAATATTGATCTTTTCTTTTGCATTCCACAATAAAATTTGTTGGATTAGCATCTAAACTAAAAATGGCTTTATGTATTTTTCTTTATTTTTTGGTTGAAAACTTCAGTTTGTTGAACTAAACTAAATGAAAGCAGAAACAAAAACATCCAAGAAAAAAAAATGTATCCTTGTGTTGTGAGACTCCCTGACTTACACTGAAGTATAACAAAGGCCCATCACACTTAATTTCCTCCCAGATTCAGTCTTGTAGCCTGCTGTTCCTGCTGCTGAATCAACATCATGGTGGCACGAGATAACACAGTGCAGTGTCAAGATTATGTCCTCAAGTGTAATTTTACCCTGCTGTATGGACCAGGAGCAGCTGCAGGGCTGGACATAAGTGTGTGTTTGTGTGTGGGGGTGTGTGCATGCCTGATTTTCACCGTCCCTTTTATTGCTCTTTAGTAGAAGCAAACTGGGAAAAAGTGTAGCAACCCCTACGTCTGATCAGAAAGACATTCTGATACAGTGTTAGTTTTCTTTTTCATTTGCTGATTTTTTTTTAGCTTTTTGTTTCTTAATTAAGGGGTGGGGGGTATTTCATGTATGTACCGGTAATGCTACTATATGTCCCTATATTTTTCATGTCTGATACTTTTTCATACACTGTTCTGTCTTGTAGCAGTACATTGGCATAGACTAATAAAAAATGCAATAATTGTCAAGAAAGTAAAAATGGTATTCTGATTAAATGAATGATAAAAAATGAATAATTTCTCGCAGCTATATATCTTGGGCACACTTTAAGAAGGCAACATCATTTAAATAATACATTGATCTATGAGATTTTGACCTAATGAGACTACACTAGCATTTTGATACATTTACAAACATTCAAAGAATAGTTTATGTTTGACCTTTTTTATTTTTTATGTTTTCCATCAAGCTCTTCTCATAAAAAAATAAAATAAAACTTTATGCGTTTTGTAAAGTTCAAAAATAGAGATAGGTGGTTTAAAAAAAAAAATTATCCCATGTGTCTGTAATTGTTATATAGGACTTAAAGCTCTACCCAAATCCCCCCCAGCGTATTCACGTCAAAACTCTCATCGACGTCCACTATATTTGAGCTCAGCTGTTTCTCTTTAGGGGAATGGTCCTTCCCATGGGCTCAACACCTGTGGGAGGGGCCAAAGGGGTCGGGTGCAATGTGAGATGGGTGGTGGCCGAGGGCGGGGACCCTGGCGGTCTGATCCTCGGCTACAGAAGCTGGCCATTGGGACATGGAATGTCACCTCTCTGGTGGGGAAGGAGCCTGAGCTAGTGTGTGAGGTTGAGAGGTTCCGACTAGAAATAGTCGGACTCACCTCAACGCATGGCTCTGGCTCTGGAACCAGTTTCCTTGAGAGGGGTTGGACACTCTTCCACTCTGGAGTTGCCCCTGGTGAGAGGCGCCGAGCAGGAGTGGGCATACTGGTTGCCCCCCATCTTGGTGCCTGTACGTTGGGGTTCACCCCGGTGAACGAGAGGGTAGCCTCCCTTCGCCTACGTGTGGGGGGACGGGCTCTGACTGTTGTTTGTGCCTATGCACCAAACGGCAGCTCAGACTACCCACCCTTTTTGGAGTCCTTGGAGGGGGTATTGGAGAGTGCGCCTCCTGGGGACTCCCTTGTTCTACTGGGGGACTTCAACGCTCACGTGGGCAATGACAGTGAGACCTGGAGGGGTGTGGTTGGGAGGAACGGCCCCCCTGATCTGAACCAGAGTGGTGTTCTGTTATTGGACTTCTGTGCTCGTCATGGATTGTCCATAACGAACACCATGTTTAAGCATAAGGGTGTCCATATGTGCTCTTGGCACCAGGACACCCTAGGTCGCAGTTCGATGATCGACTTTGTTGTCGTCTCATCTGATCTGCGGCCGCATGTCTTGGACACTCGGGTGAAGAGAGGGGCGGAGCTGTCAACTGACCACTACCTGGTGGTGAGTTGGCTCCGATGGTGGGGGAGGATGCCGGTCAGACCTGGCAGACCCAAACGTATTGTGAGGGTCTGCTGGGAACGTCTGGCAGAGTCTCCCGTAAGACGGAGCTTTAACTCCCACCTCCGGGAGAGCTTTGAACACGTTCCGAGGGAGGCGGGGGACATGGAGTCCGAGTGGGCCGTGTTCCGCGCCTCTATTGTCGAGGCAGCTTATCGGAGCTGTGGCCGCAAGGTTGTTGGTGCCTGTCGTGGTGGCAACCCTCGAACCCGGTGGTGGACACCGGCAGTGAGGGATGCTGTCAGGCTGAAGAAGGAGTCCTATTGGGCCTTTTTGGCTTGTGGGACCCCGGAAGCAGCTGATAGGTACCGGCAGTCCAAGCGGCATGCGGCTCGGGTGGTTGCTGAGGCAAAAACTCGGGCGTGGGAGGAGTTCGGAGAGGCCATGGAGAATGACTTCCGTACGGCTTCGAGGCGATTCTGGTCCACCATCCGGCGTCTCAGGGGGGGAAAGAGGTACGCGACCAACACCATTTATGGTGGGGGTGGCGTGCTGCTGACCTCAACTCGGGATGTTGTGAGTCGGTGGGCGGAATACTTCGAAGACCTCCTCAATCCTACTGGCACGTCTTCCACTGAGGAAGCGGAGCCTGGGGACTTTGGGTCGGGTTCTCCGATCTCTGGTGCTGAGGTCGCCGAGGTGGTTAAAAAGCTCCGCGGTGGCAAGGCTCCGGGGGTGGATGAGATTCGCCCGGAGTTCCTTAGGGCTCTGGATGTTGTAGGGTTGTGTTGGCTTACGCGACTCTGCAATATCGCGTGGACATCGGGGGCAGTTCCCTTGGATTGGCAGACTGGGGTGGTGGTTCCCCTATTCAAAAAGGGGGACCGTAGGGTGTGTTCCAACTATAGGGGGATCACACTCTTAAGCCTCCCTGGTAAGGTCTATTCAGGGGTTCTGGAGAGGAGGGTCCGTCGGATAGTCGAACCTCGGATTCAGGAGGAGCAGTGTGGTTTTCGTCCTGGTCGTGGAACACTGGACCAGCTCTACACCCTCAGCAGGGTCCTGGAGGGTGCGTGGGAGTTTGCCCAACCAGTTTACATGTGCTTTGTGGACTTGGAGAAGGCATTCGACCGCGTCCCTCGGGGGGTTCTGTGGGGGGTACTCCGGGAGTATGGGGTACCAGGCCCATTGATATGGGCTGTTAGGTCCCTGTACGACCGGTGTCAGAGCTTGGTCCGCATTGCCGGCAGTAAGTCAGGCTCGTTTCCGGTGAGAGTTGGACTCCGCCAAGGTTGCCCTTTGTCACCGATTCTGTTCATAACTTTTATGGACAGAATTTCTAGGCGCAGCCAAGGTGTTGAGAGGATCCGTTTTGGTGACCTTAGAATCGCTTCTCTGTTTTTTGCAGATGATGTGGTCCTACTGGCTTCATCAGTTCGTGATTTACAACTTTCACTGGAGCGGTTTGCAGCCGAGTGTGATGCGGCCGGGATGAGGATCAGTTCCTCCAAATCCGAGGCCATGGTCTTGAGCCGGAAAAGGGTAGCATGCCCTCTCCGGGTCGGGGAGGAGGTCCTGCCCCAAGTGGAGGAGTTTAAGTATCTCGGGATCTTGTTCACGAATGAGGGAAAACTGGAGCGTGAGATCGATAGGCGGATAGGTGCAGCGTCCGCAGTGAAGCGGGCGCTGTACCGGTCTGTCGTGGTGAAGAGAGAGCTGAGTCAAAAGGCAAAGCTCTCAATTTACCGATCGATCTACGTTCCCACCCTCATCTATGGTCATGAGCTTTGGGTTATGACCGAAAGAACAAGATCTCGGATACAAGCGGCTGAAATGAGTTTTCTCCGCAGGGTGGCTGGACTCTCCCTTAGAGATAGGGTGAGAAGCTCAGTCATCCGGGAGGGACTCGGAGTAGAGCCGCTGCTTCTCCACATCGAGAGGAGCCAGTTGAGGTGGCTCGGGCATCTGGTTAGGATGCCTCCTGGACGCCTCCCTGGTGAGGTGTTCCGGGCATGTCCCACCGGGAGGAGACCCAGAGGAAGACCCAGGACGCGCTGGAGGGACTATGTTTCTCGGCTGGCCTGGGAACGCCTTGGGATTCCCCCGGAGGAGCTGCTCCAAGTGGCTGGGGAGAGGGAAGTCTGGGCCTCCCTACTTAGGCTGCTACCCCCGCGACCCGACCCCGGATAAGCGGAAGAAGATGGATGGATGGATGGATGGATGGAATGGTCCTTTTAAATCGTATCTCTGTAGTGGGCATGACCATGCCCGTTCTGATACTTGAACTGTCCCAGTGACACCTTTTCACTGATACTCTCAGAAAAAAGACATTAACACTATTTTATTACATTATTTTGAATCAAAACACAATAAGTCATAAGAGACTCTCTTATTCCTCTATTTTTGTGTTAATGAATAACCTTGTGTTACTTGTATAAGCATTATTGAATTCAATGTTTGTTAAGTCAAAGACTGTTTAATTCAAACTGTTTAATTCAAGTTGGAAATCCAATGTTATTTCAAAATAATGATCACTTCTTCATATGATGAATCAAACGGTGAAAGTGAATTAATATGTCAGACTGAACTCGATCAGTTTTGTTAGAAGTTAGAACACAGTTTTAATCAGTTGTTTTATGAAGCTGGCTCCAGTCTAATCTGTTTCTCTGTCTTCATTCTAAACAACTTCTTCTCTGTTCTAAAAACTGATCTTCTCCTATCCGAGTGACCTTCATCCACTGGTTTGTTTGGACCAATCAGAGAAGAACAACAAGTCACTGATCACAGATCCTTCCTTAAAGTTCTAAGCTGTTGCTGGAACTGACGGAGTTTGCTGAGGACCTCAATGCCATGAGGTTCCCCAAGGAACTGATGATCGTCTGGTCAACACGCTAATGACCACGTCATTCAGTTAAAGGCTTATAACTTGCCAAGTTATAAGTCATCTTCAACAGCTGAAAAAGCTCTTTTATTGACATTCCTTTAAGGAACGTCTTATCTTGAAAACAACACCAGGAGCTGCCGTTACTTTCGGTTCGAGTCAAGGCGCACGTCTGGAGACGCTGAGAATGGTAAACGAACTGACCAAACTGGACCGAGGGAGACTGACCATCTTCACGAGGTAAAAGTCGTCAAATGCTTTGCCAAGGGTACCAACGTGTAGCCGAGTTCAGCCGGAGAGCTGCCATGCTTCTGGTTAAACACATCAAGATAACTCCCTGACTCTTAACTTCTTTTCCTCCATTTCCTTCCTCCTAAACCTTTATCTTCCTAAGCCAGAAACTAAGTTAATGTACCTGCAGAAATGAGTAAAATATCATCCTTTTGCTGTTCTGTTGTTCCTATGTTTCATCTATGCTGAAGTTAATTATAGGAAAAATGATCAACCAATCATGTACATAATGTGTGATGTAATTTATTGATTATGTTAAATAAATGGACCAGTCCTGCTGTTCCAACATAAGTTTAACGTTTCCTGTGAATTACATCTGGTCAAGGTATAGAATTATTGGTATTAAGCTGAAAAAGAGAGAACCCGTTTAATTAATGATGTATTTTTGTGTCAGTCTAAACCCTGCCAATTTATACATCTAAAATATAGGTAAGTCAGTAAACTGACCCCGTCCTATATTACTACATTGGTGGCCCGTGAACAGGTCTCTGAAAGTTTAATATTTAATATTTCTGTACTTTGAATGTTGGCATAATTTTGTCCAAGTTTTAGACTCTGAAAACGATAGTTTTTTGGCTGGGAAAGTGTGTCATAGCTGCAGGAAACTGCTGGTTAATGTCACTTGTAGCTGAGGAATTGTCTTTACTCAACTTTTAAACGTGTGTTGAAGTTTTTGGGTTAAAATTTGATGTTGCTGTGTGGTTCTGGTTCTGAGTCGTTTGGACTCTTTGCTGACGTGTCACAGATAAAAGCGCATCTACGTTTGACCGCCGTGTCAAAACTGTGCCTATAAGAGCTTCATGGTTCATCTGAAAATTGCTGTCGAGTGGTATCGTTACATTTTAAGCAGGAATAATAGCATTTTGTGTCTGAAGCTGTCGGATCTGGTTCTGACCCGGTCCAGTTGTTAGCTCTGACGTGTTGCTGCAGATACGGTAATAAGTCCTTCTTGGCGACATTTATCTTGCTATTTTTACTGGGCGCAGCTTGGTAAAACTGTTCTGATGTGAAACGATTCGTTCACAGAATTTTTGTGGTGAATTTTAGCGTTTTATGAGTTGAAAAAGAGTCTAGGTTTGATAAGCTATATGCTGACGCTACGTTCATAACATCTGTTGTCATGCTGTGGTTGGTTCAAGGTGATCACGTGATACGCAGTTGATCGTCAAATTTCAGTTTTGTTCACACAATTCTGACAGATTTTCTAGCTTGTTTCGGTTCTAGGCATAAAATATCGTCAGAAACTGTTTAACCGCGGTGTTTTGAGATATTTAAAGGGGTTTTAGAGCGTTTAGACGTCGGGAGAACTCAAACGTCCGACTGCACGTACGTCCCTAAATGCAACACGACCGACACGTCAAGTTGACGTGTCAACGGAAGTGACGTGACCCAGATAGAGAAAAAAAGGAAAAAGATCGTTTTTTATGTATCTAAAAGTTCACAGAACTTGTTCTAAACATTTTAAACAAATCCATTCGTTTCTTAAATGAACGTTTGTTTAGGCGATTGTCACATCCAGGCTAAAACTCATCCAAAAAGTTGATTTTTCACCGTGTTCGTTTTCCAGCTAACGGAATTGGCGGTAGTCAACGTGGCCTTAGAGCCAACAGCGCCTTTATAGCGGCCAGAATGAGTAATTACAGTCACATTGTGGTAAATTAAAGCTTTGAAAACCTGCAATCTGCTGGTTAAAAGAATGAGAACAAGAAACATTTACACAGAATAGATGCTAAACTCTCTGCGTTTAATTCAAAACAACATCTTTTAAAGTTATTCTGTGCACTCCAGTTTATTTTAAATAAAAAGTTTAAAATAACAAACAAAAAGCATCTGCTGACTTGATTTTCACAAAAATCAAAACAAAGATAGCAGAACAAATTTGAGGATGTCAAATAACCACAAATTAATAAAAATCACAAATTTTTATTTGGAATAACATCTGTAATGTTATGTTGAGCATACAAAAACTCCAGTTTATTTTAAATAAAAAATATTTAAAATAACAAACAAGAAATCCTATTTTCACTCCTGATAACTGTCAAAATACAGCAAAACAGTTTAGCCAAACTGCAATACATCTTTTTAAGGCATGATGGAGCAGCTTCCTGGGAACATTTTAGTGTGAATATTGCATTTATTTCAAATCTTTTAAAAAGTTTTTGAGTAAGTAAAACGAAAATCATGCTTGTGTTAGTTAGTAACTGTTGTTAAAAAATAAGTTATATTTAAAGTTAACACTGCTTGCATTTAACTTTTACAGGTTCATTAAGGGTAAGTCCTGAAAGAAGGTACCTATGAATAGAAATACTTATTACACGGTGAAACACTTATACCACACAGCTGGTTAGTTTGATTGACTCAATGCCACATTTAAAAGTGAAGATTTATTTGCACACATTAAAATACGAACTGTCTTATTGATTTTCACAAAAATCAAAACAAAGATGGAAGTTCAAGAAGGTGCGCGTCCAAGGCTCATACAGTATGTGCCTCTAGTAGACTCATACATCACAGGGTACCAAGAGGGACCCCGAAGCCGAGGACCTGCTCCCCCTGCACCTCGCACAGAGAGAAAATCTCTCTCATTGTGTGGTGACTACTTAGCTGCCCGTAATGTCTTGCAAAGAAAAGATGAACATCCATTGCGTTTCTTTGACAGAATTTTCAAGGCGTATTCAGGCGACATAAAGGAACCGGGACTTGAAGAGCAGACGCTTTTCAAATCTGTTTTCAGAAATAATCTAATCTCTGATATTAGATTCAAGTTGCCATTGTACACCTGGTGTCAATTAGAAGTAACATCTTTGGATGAAATCAAACAGGGTGCTGTAACGATTTTTGAGGCTCACATGCAAAGCAAGACACCCTCTGAGGTGTGCCCAGGTCAAAAGGTCGTATCCCAGTCGCTAAAAATAGAAGAGGTTCTCTCTCCTATAGAAAGCGAGAATAGACACTGTCGTATCAAAGGCCCTCTGACCTCAGAGGAGATGGAGAACATACGTCGGTTGATAGAAAGGTTGGATAATGCAAGCAAGAATAAACAAGATTTTCAAACTGACAAACAACGAAAGGTTGGTGCCAGCTGGAACAGTGACTCACAATGGTTTAAAGGGAGCCCCGCCCCTAAAGCACCTCAGATTGAAAAATCTGAGACAAGCAACGAACCACAAAAGGTAGGTGTTCACTCTTTAAGAGACCCAAAATGGTTCAGATCGAACCAAGTGGGTGAAAACCAAGGTCTACCGGTGGGTGAACTTCAAAAGGAATTGAAGTATGAGGACCTAAACTCATGTAACAATGCGTGGTCCCAACAGAAGCCCCCGAGCCTCGGAACTGCACCTCCTGCGCCTCGAACAGAACAGTTCGAGACATGCAAAGTGTCACGAATGTCCCAGAAAAATGGCCCAACACCTCTATGCTCGGAAGAGACAGAGGAAGTAAGTAGTTTGTTAGTAGATTTGAATGTTACAGTGCTTGACCAACCTGATACAATGAGTGACGTTATCATTGATAATGACACTATCAACATTGACCTACCTGGAGCAATGTGCAGCACTATCTTTCACAAAAACTCAGAGCTCACAGTTAACAACAATAACATCGACACAGATGCCACAGATGTTGACAATAAAGATGCTGACAGCGAACAAAATGCTGACAGTCAACAAGATCCTGAAGGTCATGACACGGTCTGTCTAACAGATAGTACCGCAGAAGGCACGGATGACTCCCCAACCGAGATCACAAGCCCGGTAAGTGAACCTTCAAATAGAGATGAGGCAGAAGAGACCCAACAGTTGGACCCAACCCTGGCCCAACAAGAGAACCTCCTCTGCGAGCTGGAACAATCAGCACTCACTGAACACTACCTACCACAGGTAGAAGAAGGTGTGGAGATCCACGGATCCCACACCGAAGACGCTGTACTGTCCTCTGGGACAGATAAATCGGCAATCAGCCAAGCTTTCGACAAAACCTTGGTTCAAGAGCATTTGAGTCTAGAACTAATCAGAAATGACACAGTTTCTACAGACTCAAAGAGCCCCTCTTCAGACAAAGGGGGGAAAGGCTCGCACACCAACAACAGTGACCCGTCGCAGTCTGAACAATCAGACACACCTGCGACTGCGCCGACAGTTGTGACACACCTGAATTACACAGAAAGAGGTAAACGTAAGAAGAAACGTTGGCCGATACCTAAAAGGTTCCTGTGTACTGTCTACTCTCAGCTGCGAAAACAGCTTAAACTAAACATTGGCATCCTAACTTGTGCCCATGGACGGACGTCCTCACCTGTGTTCGTGGTCCCCCATGACCTCAGGGGGGTGATGTTAGGTCATGCCCAAGACAAAGACAAAGATTTCAATAGCCCCACAAACGACAAAGATCTCGCAAACTCACAGACTTCATGGGAAATTAAGGTCGTCCAAGCACACAATAGTAAATAAACTAAACAGTTTAAACTATATTAGTTGCTAAAAGAAACCGTTCCAACTAGAACTTAGAAACGCTAAGTCTAAAAACCCACAACAAAAACTAACCTTAACAACCGTTTAAATCTGCAGGATTTAATTGACATCGGTAATAAAGCTAAGACCTGTTTTTCTTGTGTGATGCACTTTGGAATCTGACGACAAGAGTGTGTCGAAGCAGTGAAACGTTGTTTCCTTGTTGTTTAGTCATTACTGTTGTCATTAGTTGAGATATTGTTTGGTTCTGAACACTCCCAGCCAAAAAGGTTTTGTATTAACATTGGTTAATGAATGATATGGATTTAACTATGCCAACATGCAGTTCGTTTTGTTAAATCTCAATCGTCGAAGAGTCAATGTAGTTTAAAGCTACTCAAGGTACCATAAACTACACTGGTCTCACAATTTCTAAATTGAACCGATTCGATCGTTTCTATTCTAGATTAGTCTATTCATTTTGATGAGTCTCGCCATAGACTTCAAAATTTATTAGGAATACCAAATCCTACGTCGTTCGTCTAAAAGACAACAGACATTTAGATCAAACTATATTTCATTTTTTATTTTAGTTTAACCTAAACTAAGTAATGAATGGAGGAATAGTTTGGAATTAGAGGCCTTCGTTACAGAAGCCCTCCAAAATTTTATAGGTACAGATCCCTATATCTAATTTTACAGAATTGATCCACCCCTTAATTGGTAGTTATAGCTGATCTAAACCATGATAGCTTACATACCAGGTGCATATAGGTAAGGCTTAATGTAAAATCCCAATCATAAGCCCACCTAAAACCACATAATTGCATGACACATAGAACCAGAGTGGCACGGACTGGAAACCAACCAGCCTTCAACCTTCGATGTGGGGACCTGCTACTTCAACGTTGGTCTTCAACCTTCATCCAAGGGTCGCCTCCTCTGCGTCAATCGAGGGATCCCCTCTACATGCTGATTATAAAAACAATTGTTGCTGATGAAATCACCAACTCTAATCGATATGGAATTACTGCTGTGGAATTATCGTTGTGGATTATAAGACTTTGTTTTCCAAAGGATCACAGACTTTGTTTTCCAAGAGTTAACAGACTCAGTTTTCCGAGGGATTAAAAGCTTACCGCAATGGGATTACCTACGAACAGTATGGAATTTCCAAAAACTTTATGGGATTATAATTTTTGATTTTTTTTTCCACTTGCTGGATTACTTCAAGATCAGAGACAGTTCAAGGTTTCCTTTCGTGTTGGACCCCATCCCCAAGGACTGGCGATGACTTCCAAAAGGGGGGAGATGTAGTGGGCATGACCATGCCCGTTCTGATACTTGAACTGTCCCAGTGACACCTTTTCACTGATACTCTCAGAAAAAGGACATTAACACTATTTTATTACATTATTTTGAATCAAAACACAATAAGTCATAAGAGACTCTCTTATTCCTCTATTTTTGTGTTAATGAATAACCTTGTGTTACTTGTATAAGCATTATTGAATTCAATGTTTGTTAAGTCAAAGACTGTTTAATTCAAACTGTTTAATTCAAGTTGGAAATCCAATGTTATTTCAAAATAATGATCACTTCTTCATATGATGAATCAAACGGTGAAAGTGAATTAATATGTCAGACTGAACTCGATCAGTTTTGTTAGAAGTTAGAACACAGTTTTAATCAGTTGTTTTATGAAGCTGGCTCCAGTCTAATCTGTTTCTCTGTCTTCATTCTAAACAACTTCTTCTCTGTTCTAAAAACTGATCTTCTCCTATCCGAGTGACCTTCATCCACTGGTTTGTTTGGACCAATCAGAGAAGAACAACAAGTCACTGATCACAGATCCTTCCTTAAAGTTCTAAGCTGTTGCTGGAACTGACGGAGTTTGCTGAGGACCTCAATGCCATGAGGTTCCCCAAGGAACTGATGATCGTCTGGTCAACACGCTAATGACCACGTCATTCAGTTAAAGGCTTATAACTTGCCAAGTTATAAGTCATCTTCAACAGCTGAAAAAGCTCTTTTATTGACATTCCTTTAAGGAACGTCTTATCTTGAAAACAACACCAGGAGCTGCTGTTACTTTCGGTTCGAGTCAAGGCGCACGTCTGGAGACGCTGAGAATGGTAAACGAACTGACCAAACTGGACCGAGGGAGACTGACCATCTTCACGAGGTAAAAGTCGTCAAATGCTTTGCCAAGGGTACCAACGTGTAGCCGAGTTCAGCCGGAGAGCTGCCATGCTTCTGGTTAAACACATCAAGATAACTCCCTGACTCTTAACTTCTTTTCCTCCATTTCCTTCCTCCTAAACTTTTATCTTCCTAAGCCAGAAACTAAGTTAATGTACCTGCAGAAATGAGTAAAATATCATCCTTTTGCTGTTCTGTTGTTCCTATGTTTCATCTATGCTGAAGTTAATTATAGGAAAAATGATCAACCAATCATGTACATAATGTGTGATGTAATTTATTGATTATGTTAAATAAATGGACCAGTCCTGCTGTTCCAACATAAGTTTAACGTTTTCTGTGAATTACATCTGGTCAAGGTATAGAATTATTGGTATTAAGCTGAAAAAGAGAGAACCCGTTTAATTAATGATGTATTTTTGTGTCAGTCTAAACCCTGCCAATTTATACATCTAAAATATAGGTAAGTCAGTAAACTGACCCCGTCCTATATTACTACATCTCCAACAAAAAACTGTAAACACAAAAAGTAAAATAAAATACAATGATCAGATTCCTTTGACTCTTACAGTTCCGTTTTTTTTTTTTTTCAATGACAACTTAAAGTTTTTGCACAGTGACAGTTGGTTTGAGACATAGCTTCTGGTCTGTGTTTCTGTCTACCTGTCTTGCTAGGAGTGCTATTGGGGAGTGAGAGACAGCTTTGTGGTTTCCATGGTTACCCTTATGAGTAATTGACTGAGGCTTTAACCTTCGTTTTAATCTAATGCTGAGAAGCAGGTAAAGAAAACTGATGAATGTTGTACAATTCATCAGTTGAAACATAGAGGAGCCGAGTTAAGGCAAAGGTTCATAGATTTCTAGATGAAAAACAACTCATATTACGAAGTAAACTAAAAGAGGCAGCAAAGGCAAGATAAAAATAAAAAAAAAACAAAGTGCAAATACTATAACCTTAGTAAACTTCAATCTAAAGCAAGATCAAATATCCTTGGAACCAGCAATAAAGCATTAAGTTCAAACAAATAAACAAGGTTATAGGGAGGGAATAAGCACGAGGAACAGGTGTGATGATTGCAAACAGGTCAGGCATGACAAAAAAGACAAAAATAATCAGAAAAAAAACCAGGACAGGACTCATCTTAAAAGAAGAATAAAGAAATTAAGGCAAAAAAGCAAAAAATACTGCAAGATAATTCAAATGTCTACACAAAACTGCACCCTAATAGATGCACAATGTGTGCACAAAACTCACCATAACCAATTGTGACCAGCTCCATGTAAAGAATCCATAAACAAACGACCCGCTTTTTGAAAACGATGCCAAAACAAACCCAACAGAGTACTCAGTCAGCTCCTCACGCTGCAGCTGGCTGCAAACTATGACATGGATTTCCTGAATGTGAGGCGGGTCTTATTACTCTGGGATCATGAGACACGCCTCCGTTCAGGAAATCCATTCCATAGTTTGAAGCCAACGTGCATCATGGGTCAGAAAATATCGGCAGGTTGGATCAAAAATCTGATACGTAAATTATGCTGGTATCGGATGGTTTCCGCTTCTTGCTCAGAGGGCGGGCCAGAGGGAGGGCCAGGCTCCGTGATACACGGGCACAGGCCCGTGTGGGCCCGTGTCCAGAACCGCCAGTGCAAAGCCGCTCCTCATATTAACACCCAGGTACATAAAATTCCCATACACCGCCGCAGAACAAGTACGAATTAAGACTGATCTTGTGCCAAACACCATCGGAGCAATTGATT
>JBBPBX010091316.1:0-13955 GCA_038048925.1 Garcialebias charrua
TATATATATATATATATATGTTGTGCCATTTTATGGAAAGTTAAAAGATGATGTCAGTGGAGCTTTAAAGCAAACTTAAAATAATTATGTGAATAAAAGAAGAGAAAACTGCACATGAAGCTAAAATTGTACTAAAATGTGAGTAAATATTGTTTAAAGCATTTACTAAACAAATATGCCAATAATTAATATAAATATATGTGTGTGTTATACAGTATAATACAGGTGACATCACAATGAAACTAATTCTCAGTATTGGAGATTAAACATCCTATCTTAATTATTGAAATAAAGAAGGTGAAACTTTGTGCAACTGTTTTATTTAAACTAAAGGTAAGCACATGTAAATTTAGCAATGCATGTTTCACAACAACACCATATGTACTTGAAAACCAGATTTATTTATAGAAGTTATATTTTCACTCATTTGTGTCAGGATTTACTCAGAGAGCGAGATTAAAACCCAGTGGTACAGTCAGAAACTCAGAGGACAGGAAGTTATATAAAAATAAAAACTTTAATAATAATAAACAAAACGTTGTCATGGCAGCCAAAACACTTACATGAACCAATTTTGATAGACACAGGGGATTTACCAAACGATGTGGCGACAATGACTGAGACACAGATCAAGGCTTATATACTCACAGACACGACAAAACAAATTACAAATACCTGGGCATGAGACAGATTGGGGATGATTAACAAGAGACAGGCAGGAAAACAGACAAGGGAGATACAATCCTTACAGTACCCCCCACTCAAGAGATGCCCTCTGGCATCTCACCCAAAAAAACAACCTAGGGTGGGCGGAGGGAGGAAACTGCAAGGACGGAGGGCACGAGGAAGACAAAGGGACATGAGGGAAACACAAGGGCAAGAAACAAAAAAACGACAGGATGAGACCTGGGAGCAAACACAAAGACCAAATTGAGGGAACGAAAGCCAAAGACTAGACCCAAGAAAAGCTAAGGGAACTAAACATAAAAACTAAACCCAAAACTGTGTAAATTAACACAATGACTAAACCTAAAACTATGGAAACTAAACACAAAGACCAAACCAAAAACTACGGAAACTAAATACAAAGACTAAACCTAAAACTGTAGAAACCAAACACAAAGACTAGACCTAAGAAATCATCAAAAAACCAAAGAGGGTGACCAAAAGATCGACTTCAGGCAAAGGCCTCTCAGGGAGGCGGCCGGGAGGCCGTCTATCACCATGAGCAGCCCCGACCGTCCATCACGATGAGAAACCTCAGGGGGTCGGCCGGGAGGCCATGCGTCACGATGAGTAACTTTAGGGGGTCGGCCGGGAGGCCATCCATCTGAGGTCACAAGCGAGAAGCCAGCAAACGGGTGGACTACAGGAGGAGAGTCAGCATGCGGGCGGCTTGCAGGTGGCGAGTCAGTAGGCGTCGAAGAGTCGAGCAGGGAGTCGTCTTTGGACGTCGAAGAGTTGAGCCAGGAAACGTCGTCGGGCGTCAAAGAGTCGAGCAGGGAGTCGTCTTCGGGCGTCAAAGGATCAAGCAGAGAGTTGTCTTCGGGCATCGAAGAGTCGAGCGCAAAGTCTTCTGACGGCGTTGAGACGAGTTTTGAGATGTCTGAAGGCGTTGAGACGAGTGTTGAGACGTCTGAAGGCGTCGAGACGAGTGTTGAGACGTCTGAAGGCGTCAAGACGAGCGTTGAGATGACTGAAGGCGTAGAAACGAGTGTTGAGACATATGAAGACGTCGAGACGGTTGCTGAGACATCTGAAGGCGTAGAGACGAGCGTTGAGACGTCTGAAGGCGTAAAGACAAGCGTTGAGACGTCTGAAGGCGTAGAGACGAGCGTTGAGACGTCTGAAGGCGTTGAGACGAGTGTTGAGATGTCTTAAGGCATAGATACAAGTGTTGAGATGTCTGAAGACGTAGAGACGAGTGTTGAGAGGTCTGGAGGCATAGAGAGGAGCGTTGAGACGTCTGGAGGCATAGAGACGAGCGTAGAGACGTCTGGGGTCATCGAGGCGAGCGTAGAGACGTCTGGAGGCGTCGAGGCGTGCGTAGAGACAGCTGGAAGCGTCGAGGCGAGCATAGAGACGTCTGGAGGCGTTGAGGCAAGCATAGAGACGGCTGGAGGCATTGAGGCGATCATAGAGACGTCTGGAGGCGTCGAGGTGAGCGTAGTGACGTCTGGAGGCATCGAGGCGAGCATAGAGACGTCTGGAGGCGTCGAGGCGAGCGTAGAAACGTCTGGAGGCATCGAGGCGAGCCTAGAGACGTCTGGAGGCGTCGAGGCGAGCTTAGAGACGTCAAGTGAAGAGACGTCAAGCAAAGAGACGTAGGGCGTCGAAACGTCAAAACGTCGAGACGTCGAACGTCGAGCGTCGAGACGTCGGGTGTAGAGACGTTGTCAGTCGTGGAAACGTTGAGCGAGGAAACATTGAGCGTGGAAACATCAAGCGAGGAAACCAAGCGTGGAAACATCGAGCGAAGAGACATCTGGCGTGGAAACGTTGAATGTAGAGACATCTGGCGTGGAGACGTCGAGCGTAGAGACGTCTGGCGTGGAGACATCGAACGTGGAGACACCAAGCATAGAGTCAGAGTCAGAGAGAATTTATTGTCATTTGCACCGCATGTAGTACATGTGTTGAAAACGAGATTATGTACACAGGGTCCCAGTTACATCCAACAACAAATGCAAGAGAAATACAATAATAACATCTAGGATTAACTAAGAGAGACATCACATCAGCTAGTAATACACTAAGCCCTAATGTAGTAGAAAAACATCATTATAAACAGCAGCACGAACATGAGCAGATGGTCACAGATGAACGCAGCAACAAGAAACAGATCAGTATCAGTATGATGTGACATTTTGCAGTGTTTATTCTTATTATTTATTTATTCATGAGTCTGACAGCCTCAGGGTAGAAGCTGTTTCTCAGTCTAGTGGTTCTACATTTGATGCTCCTCAACCTCCGTCCCGAGGGGAGTGGTGCAAAGAGTGAGTGTGCTGGGTGAGTGAGGTCTTTCATGATGCAGGTGGCTCTTTTTCTGCATCTGGAGGTGTAAATGTCTGTGATGGTGGGGAGACTGACTCCCACAGACTTCTGTGCAGCCTTCACCACTCTCTGCAGAGCTTTTCTCTCTGCAACTGTGCAGCCTCCATGCCACACGTTGATGCTGGAGCACAGGACGCTCTCCACTGCACACCTGTAGAACGAGGTGAGGACTGGGCTTCTCAGACCGGCTCGTCTCAGCCGTCTGAGGAAGTAGAGTCTCTGATGACCTTTCTTGATCAGGCTGGTGGTGTTGTTGCTCCAGCTGAGGTTATCATTCATGTGTACACCCAGGTATTTGTAGCTGGAGACCACCTCCACCGCAGATCCACCTATATACAGTGGGGTGTGGGTGTGTTTGTTCCTTCTGAAGTCCACAATCATCTCCTTCGTCTTCTTCACATTCATGTGAAGGTTGTTCTCTTTGCACCAGCTCTCCAGATGTTCCACCTCCTGTCTGTAGCTGGATTCATCATTATCTGTGATGCATCCCACCACAGCTGTATCATCTGCAAACTTAACAATATGACAGCCTGGATGTGTGGCTGTACAATCATATGTGAGCAGAGTGAACAGAAGAGGGCTCAGCACACATCCCTGAGGAGAGCCAGTGCTGAGGGTGATGGTGGAGGAGGAGAAGTTGTGGATCTTCACGGACTGTGGTCTGTCTGTTAAGAAGTCTAAGACCCAGTTACAAATAGAGGGGCTTAGTCCAAGTGTGGATAGTTTGTCTATCAGAGTTTGGGGGATCATGGTGTTGAAGGCAGATGTGAAGTCCACAAAGAGCAGACGCACGTATGAGTCCTTCTGATCCAGGTGGGTGAGAGCAGTGTGGACCACGGAGGAGATGGCGTCCTCTGTTGATCGGTTCTCACGGTATGCATATTGATGAGGGTCCTCGTTGATGTTGACGGCTGTCTTGATGTGGGACATGACCAGTTTCTCAAAACATTTAGCGACTATCGGGGTGAGAGCCACCGGTCTGTAGTCATTCAGACCAGTCACTGTGGAGCTCTTTGGGACTGGGATGATGGTGGCGGTCTATAGAGACCTATAGAGACATCGAGCGTAGAGATGTCCGAATTTTTCTACACTCTTTTTTGTTTGTTTGTTTGTTTTTAGAATGTCCAAAGGACCAGACTTAAGTTTTTTAGACCTCTTACTCCATATTCATCCACCCGATCCCTATGATCACAGAACAGTAATCTCCTTCTCCTTCCACAAACTAAGGACCATGGGAGATTGGGCATTCTTTGGGGTTGCCCCCACCTCTGGAACTTCCTCCCTGACTATCTGAGAGCACCACAATCATTGGTTGACTTTTAAAAAAGGCTTATCGTATTTTCCGGTGTATAGGTCGCACCATTTTATGGTTTTTTTCAAGGCCTGCGACCTATACTCAGGTGCAACCTATATATGGCTTGTTATCACTTTGGGTGAAACAAATTTTTAAATCCAGCTCATTTCACAATTACGTTCATTTATTAAGGAAAAGTTCAGCTCAGACATATATTTGCTATAATTTTTATCAAACAAATAATTGTTTTTAAGTGTTAATCTTCTTAAAAGCCTTGCTGTGCGCTCCTGTGGCAGACATTTGCAGCAGAGCTAAACGTAGGTGCGACCTATACACCAGTGCGACCTATCTAGGGATTTTTCCAATCTATTGGTGATAATTGGACAATGCGACCTATACACAGGTGCGACCTATACACCAGAAAATACTGTAAATACCTTTCTTTTTAAGCAAGCCTATTCTGCCTCCACATAATTTTATCACTGATTTTAGTTGATTTTATCTCTGATTTTAGTTGCACTTAGAGATTTTTGTTCACGAAAAGTTCATTACAAATTAAATTCATTTTTATTTTTTATTTTAATTTTACGAGTCAGGTCTTTAAAACAGAAAAAGTACTGGGTCTAGTCATTCTCCTCTAACATGACAGAGTTGTTTCTAAAGCGGACAATCTGTGGTATCAGCAGGTGAACTCATTTTTCAAGAAACAAGAGTTTATTCATGTGGACACAAAACCCTGGAGCTGTTTATGTTGTGGAAAATAATGCTAATCAGCTAAAGCCTTGTGTTTTGTGCTTTGCTCTTTTGTTGGCCTGACATTTACGAGGAAAACTAATTTGCTGACTCGACCACAAACTTTCAACATGAACTAGTTTTAAAAAATAACGTGTCTCCAATCTGTCTGTGAGCAGCTGCAGCTCGTCTGCCTGCAGCAATTTAAACAATCTGCCTGTCAAACTCCAGAAAAGAATTAAGTGATTTCACAACGCAGAGGAGAAATGTCCAACCACTGCATTTATATGTCAGTTTTATTGGTTTGTAAATATAAAAATAAAATTCTGTGAATATTTAACTCCTAAATAACATGAGCTGCTTGTTAAAGTCAGTTAACTTGATGCAAATGTGCTTTGCACATTTCTATCTACTGTATCTATCTATCATCTATCTATCTATCTATCTATCTATCTATCTATCTATCTATCTATCTATCTATCTATCTATCTATCTATCTATCTATCTATCTATCTATCTATCTATCTATCTATCTATCTATCTATCTATCTATCATCTATCTATCTATCTATCTATCTATCTATCTATCTATCTATCTATCTATCTATCTATCTATCTATCTATCTATCTATCTATCTATCTATCTATCTATCTATCTATCTATATGTGTGTGTGTGTGTGTGTGTGTGTGTGTGTGTGTGTGTGTGTGTGTGTTGGTGCAAGCGTATTGGCCCGCCTATGCGCCAGACTACGTACCGACATTATCGGGACATTTGGTATTAGCCAGCCTTTGCCAATGTCTGGATAAAACACAGATTGTATCCAAATATATTAATATGTAAACATTGTTTTTTCTCATCAATATCAGCGTAACTTGTGGCTAATAGGCTGCCTGGATGAGTTGGAGTGTGCTTTAACACTTAAAATTGTTTTAATAAAAAGTTATTTACATTTATAAAATTGGCTGGCTACGCACCTCCCAGGGTATTTGTGTGTGGTGTGTATGTTTTTGTGTATCGGTTGCATTTATTGAAGCCGTGTGTGTGGCTCACTGACACACATGGCGCCAAACTGCAACGCCCCTCCTCTCGTGATGTGGAGACCGCGCGAAACTCCAACGCCGCCCCTCCTCTCGTGATGTGGAGCATAGACCCTGTAGTGGGCGGGGGCTCAGGGCGGGGCCTCAGGTGACCGAGTTTTTAAAAGTTAAAGCCCCTTGAGCTTACACGTGCAGAGTTATGGCGTCGTGTGTTGAGTGCATGTAGGTGAGCGGAGATTATTTTTGGAGAGCGATTTAAATAAAATTTTGCAGCGGTAGGTGGACAGAGTGTCAGAGTGTATTGACTTCATTCAGGTAAGAATTAAAAAAATTTTTTGTTGCTTTTGATGACATCATCTCAAGGAAATGTTAACCTAATCCAGTAGTAACGTGACTTTAACCGCAGCGTCACAAACTGTGAAGACTGTAGAAAACTTTATCAACATTTAGATAAATTAGGAAGTATCTGTGCATGAGTTTTGAGTGCGTGAAGAAAGACGCAGCTCAAACTAGCTGCGGCTAGCGTTAGCATGTAACGTAACTTCACTTCAGAAGCGTGACAACCTTTCAACGCTGTTGAAAACTTTTATAGACATTTATATAAATCAGCGATACTATATATGCATCACTTGTGGATGTTTTTAGTGGTTATTTAGAGTCTTAACGCGACGAAGACAAAATTAAACGCACGTCGCGTTAGCGTCACTACCGTGAACGTGTCACGTCACAATAACAGCGTGACTAACGCTGTAATTTAACATGCGTTAATAGGGTAGAGGGGTTTTAATGTTTCCAACGTCATTTTTCTGCTAATTCTGCTCTTTTTTTTTTTTTTTTTACCTCTGAGCAGTGAGCAGACGGACGAACTGCGTCGTTACGTCATCACGTCATCACGTTGCAGCCTCGTTACGTCATCACGTTGACTGCAGTTTTATGTAGGTATAAGAATACTGTTGTTGGAATACTGAATACTGAATAATACAGAATACTGTATAAGTGTATTGTATAAACTTGAGAATTGTTTTTTAACTTTTTCATATTTTTACATGTACAGGTTTTCAGCTAGTCCAAGAGGTCATTTGGTATTTGGTGAGTCAAACATCCCGCCTTCCTGAAAACAGACAGATGGATTCTTTACTGACTGAGGTCCACGCTTTATCCATCCATCCATGCATTCATCCATCCATCAAACATCCATCCATCAAACATCCATCCATCCATCATCCATCAAACATCCTACCTTCCTAAACCCAGACATATGGATTCTTTACTGACTGAGGTCCAAGCTTTATCCATCCATCCATCTATCAAACATCCATCCATCCATCAAACATCCATCCATCCATCCATCAAACATCCATCCATCCATCAAACATATATCCATCCATCAAACATCCATCCATCCATCAAACATCCTGCCTTACTGAACCCAGACAGATGGATTATTTACTGACTGAGGTCCACGCTTTATCCATCCATACATCCATCCATCCATCAAACATCCACACATCCATCCATCCATCCATCCATCAAACATCATCCATCCATCATCAAACATCCTGCCTTCCTGAACCCAGACATATGGATTCTTTACTGACTGAGGTCCACGCTTTATCCATCCATCCATGCATTCATCCATCCATCAAACATCCATCCATCAAACATCCATCCATCCATCATCCATCAAACATCCTACCTTCCTAAACCCAGACATATGGATTCTTTACTGACTGAGGTCCAAGCTTTATCCATCCATCCATCTATCAAACATCCATCCATCCATCAAACATCCATCCATCCATCCATCAAACATCCATCCATCCATCAAACATATATCCATCCATCAAACATCCATCCATCCATCAAACATCCTGCCTTACTGAACCCAGACAGATGGATTATTTACTGACTGAGGTCCACGCTTTATCCATCCATACATCCATCCATCCATCAAACATCCACACATCCATCCATCCATCCATCCATCAAACATCATCCATCCATCATCAAACATCCTGCCTTCCTGAACCCAGACATATGGATTCTTTACTGACTGAGGTCCACACTTTATCCATCCATCCATCAAACATCCATCCATCCATCCATCCATCAAACATCCATCCATCATTCATCCATCAAACATCCATCCATCTATCTATCCATCCATCTATCAAACATCCGGCCTTCTTGAAACCAGACAGATGGATTCTTTACTGACTGAGGTCCACGCTTTATCCATCCATACATACATCCATCTATCAAACATCCATCCATCCATCCATCAAACATCCATCCATCCATCCATCAAACATCCATCCATCATCCATCCATCAAACATCCTGGCTTCCTGAACCTAGACAGATGGATTCTTTACTGACTGAGGTCCACGCTTTATCCATCCATCCATCCATCAAACATCCATCCATCCATCCATCCATCAAACATCCATCTATCCATCCATCAAACATCCTGCCTTACTGAACCCAGACAGATGGATTCTTTACTGACTGATGTCCACGCTTTATCCATCCATCCATCAAACATCCACACATCATCCATCAAACATCCATCCAAACATCCACACATCATCCATCAAACATCCATCCATCAAACATCCATCCATCATCCATCCATCAAACATCCATCCATCTATCCATCCATCTATCAAACATCCTGTCTTCCTGAACCCAGACAGATGGATTCTTTACTGACTGAGGTTCATGCTTTATCCATCCATACATACATCCATCCATCCATCTATCAAACATCCATCCATCCATCAAACATCCAGCCTTGCTGAACCCAGACGGATAGATTCTTTACTGACTGAGGTCCACGCTTTATCCATCCATCCATCCATCCATCCATCCATCCATGCATCCATCTATCAAACATCATCCATCCATCCATCAAACATCCTGCCTTCTTGAAAACAGACATATGGATTCTTTACTGACTGAGGTCCACGCTTTATCCATCCATCCATGCATCCATCCATCCATAAAACATCCATACATCCATCCATCCATCAAACATCCTGCCTTCCTGAACCAGACAGATGGATTCTTTACTGACTGAGGTCCACGCTTTATCCATACATCCACCCATCCATCCATCAAACATCCATCTATCCATCATCAAACATCCATCCATCAAACATCCTGCCTTGCTGAACCCAGACAGATGGATTCTTTACTGACTGAGGTCCACGCTTTATCCAACCATCCATGCATCCATCCATCTATCAAACATCTATCCATCAAACATCCATCATCCATCAAACATCCTGCCTTCCTTAACCCAGACATATGGATTCTTTACTGACTGAGGTCCACGCTTTATCCATCCATCTATCAAACATCCATCCATCCATCAAACGTCCATCCATCAAACATCCATACATCTATCCATCAAACATCCTACCTTCCTGAACCCAGACAGATGGATTTACTGACTGAGGTCCACACTTTATCCATCCATCCATCCATCCATCAAACATCCATCCATCCATACATCCATGCATCAAACATCCATCCATCCATCTATCCATCAAACATCTCAAACATCCATCAAACATCCATCCATCCATCCATCAAACATCTATCCATCCATCAAACATCCATCCATCCATCAAACATCCTGCCTTGCTGAACCCAGACAGATGGATTCTTTACTGACTGAGGTCCATGCTTTATCCATCCATTCATCCATCCATCCATCAAACATCCACACATCCATCCATCCATCCATGCATCCATCCATCAAACATCATCCATCCATCATCAAACATCCTGCCTTCCTGAACCCAGACATATGGATTCTTTATTGACTGAGGTCCACACTTTATCCATCCATCCATCCATCCATCAAACATCCATCCATCATTCATCTATCAAACATCCATCCATCTATCTATCCATCCATGCATCCATCCATCAAACATCATCCATCCATCATCAAACATCCTGCCTTCCTGAACCCAGACATATGGATTCTTTATTGACTGAGGTCCACACTTTATCCATCCATCCATCAAACATCCATCCATCCATCCATCAAACATCCATCCATCATTCATCTATCAAACATCCATCCATCTATCTATCCATCCATCTATCAAACATCCGGCCTTCTTGAAACCAGACAGATGGATTCTTTACTGACTGAGGTCCACGCTTTATCCATCCATACATCCATCCATCCATCAAACATCCAGCCTTGCTGAACGCAGACAGATGGAGTCTTTACTGACTGATGTCCACCTTTTATCCATCCATGCATGCATCCATCCATCCATCCATCAAACATCCATCCATCCATCCATGTATCCATCCATCAAATATCATCCATCTATCCATCAAACATCTTGCTTTCTTAAAAACATGATAAACTGAAATTGTGTGTGTGTTTGTGTGTGTGACTGTTTTGTGGTTTCTAAGGACAGTGTTTTGTCAGGACAGTAATGAACTGTAATCTGCTTGTCTGTTTATAGCATATGACAATGTCCATAAAAACCACAAAACAGTCACACACACAAACGCACACAATTTCAGTTGAACATGTTATATTTACATGTATATGTCTATCTGTACAGTATATGTATATGCATATACAGTATATGTATATCATATACAGTATACATGTATATGCATATATGTATATACACTGTATATGAATATGCATATATGATATGCTTATATACATGTATATATGTATATTTGTGTGTATGTATATGACATAGATATCAATTTTATAAATAATGCAGGGATTGTTATGTATGACTTCAATATTATTAGTCACAGTTTTTAAATTTATAGTTTTCTTTCATTCAGCTAATTTTAATTTCATCTTAGTCCACCCATCATGAGAGGAGTTTTGTAAATACTATGTCCATCCATCTTTCCTTTATGTGAGATGGATACTTTGGCCAAAAACAATCATGTAATGTTTATTGGTTTACATGTGACAGCAGCTATCATCAAAATGTAGAATTTCCTCTAAATATAAGTATAAATGATCTGTTCCAGATGACGTGAACACGTCCAGAGTCAGGAGATCGCAGGTAGCCAGAAGAGCGATCAACTTCCATTAAACACGAGTACCAAGGTACATTTTAGTTCTTGTGTTCCTAAACAGATATACTTGCTACGTGTGGATTCATCAACCTTATTGTTCAATTGTGTGTGTATGGGAGTGTATTGTGGTTTTTTTATGGACAGTTGTTTGTTAGGACAGTCATACGCTAGCCTGGTTAAAACCAAACCCTGTCCTTCACTTTGCTTCGTACTAGGGTCTGGCATTCCTCCCATTGAAAACGATTTCTCCGGTCTATTTTTGACCGGACCAATCAGAGAACAGAAGGCGTAGTTTTGTTAGCTTAGCCTGGCAAGGTCCAGGCTATTCAGATAAAAAGCTCAGAAACCACTTGGTGGATATTTTTTCTGCTACCAGTGTGTAATTATATGGCTCTAATTTACTGACTGTTGGCCTTGATGAAACATTTGAGATAAAATTCGATTTTTTATCATTTATTTTCGTAGCGCACCCTGAGGCTGTTTGGAAAATGTGAAACCGAAACTATTTAAATCCAGCAGATTTGACCATTTCGTGAATTGATTTAGGAACTGTTAAGCTCAGAAACACTTCTGATAAAACGTCAGCTAAGAAATATAGTTTTTCTCAGGAAAGAAATAATAGTTTTTTACCTTGTTTTCTGGAAAATTCCTTCGTGGTGGCAGCCATTTTAACTGACGACGTCAGTCGACGTCGTTCAAAACTCCGCCTTCTGTTCTCTGATTGGTCTGTTAATCTGCCAATCCGCCTTCTGTTCTCTGATTGGTCCGGTCAAAAATCGACCGGAGGAATCGTTGTCTATGGGACAAATCCCAGACCCAGCAGTGAAGGGAAATAGAATTGAGCGGAGCTGTGCAGGTATGGCGAGGGCCAGGCTAGTCATACGCTATAAACAATCAGACAATCAATCAGATGGCAGTTCATTACAGTCCTGATAAAACACTGTCCTTAAAAACCATAAAACAGTCACACACACAAACACACAATTTCAGTTGAACATGTTATATTTACATGTCTATGTCCATCTGGACAGTCAGAGAGACATTCAGCAGGTAGACAGTCAGAGAGACATTCAGCAGGTAGACAGTCAGAGAGACACTCAGCAGGAGGACAGTCAGAGAGACACTCAGCAGGTGGACAGTCAGAGAGACATTCAGCAGGTAGACAGTCAAAGAGACACTCAGCAGGAGGACAGTCAGAGAGACATTCAGCAGGTGAACAGTCAGAGAGACATTCAGCAGGTGGACAGTTAGAGAGACACTCAGCAGGTGGACAGTCAGAGAGACACTCAGCAGGTAGACAGTCAGAGAGACACTCAACAGGTGGACAGTCAGAGAGACATTCAGCAGGTAGACGGTCAGAGAGACATTCAGCAGGTAGACAGTCAGAGAGACACTCGGCAGGAGGACAGTCAGAGAGACACTCAGCAGGTGGACAGTCAGAGAGACATTCAGCAGGTAGACAGTCAGAGAGACACTCAGCAGGAGGACAGTCAGAGAGACATTCAGCAGGTGGACAGTCAGAGAGACACTCAGCAGGTGGACAGTCAGAGAGACATTCAGCAGGAGGACAGTCAGAGAGACATTCAGTAGGTGGACAGTCAGAGAGACACTCAGCAGGTGGACAGTTAGAGAGACATTCAGCAGGTGGACAGTCAGAGAGACATTCAGCAGGTGAACAGTCAGAGAGATACTCAGCAGGAGGACAGTCAGAGAGACACTCAGCAGGAGGACAGTCAGAGAGACACTCAGCAGGTGGACAGTCAGAGAGACATTCAGCAGGTGGACAGTCAGAGAGACACTCGGCAGGAGGACAGTCAGAGAGACACTCAGCAGGTGGACAGTCAGAGAGACAGTGGTTTGGACATGTCCAGAGGAGGGACAGTGGTTTGGACATGTCCAGAGGAGGGACAATGGTTTGGACATGTCCAGAGGAGGGACAGTGGGTATATTAGTAGAAGGATGTTAGACATGAAGCTGCAGGAAAAAGACAAAGAGGAGATATATGGATGCAGTTAGCGAGGACATGAAGGTAGTTGGAGTGAGGACAGAGGATTCAGAGGACAGAGTGAGGTGGAGGAGGATGACTCGCTGTGGCGACCCCTGAAAAGGGAAAAGCCGAAAGAAGAAGAAGCGTTAACATTTAACTTGACCACTGCAGCGTGACAAGCTGTGAACGCTGTATTGTAACATAAAGAGAGGTTTTAATGTTTTCACCGTGATTTTTGTGCTAAATTTGCTCTTATGTTTCATTTTTCACCTCAAAGCGGAGTGAGCAGACAGCCCCTACCCTTCCCCAAAGAGCGTCGTTACGTCATCACGGTCAAACTGCAGTGATGCAGGTAAGATGAAAATAGAAGTGACGTGCATTTGGTGAAAACTGAGAATTGTTTTGTAACTTTTTCATATTTTTACATGTTTTCAGCTAGTCCTGCAACTTTTATCAGAATCACAGTCAGAATATTGTCATTTGCACCACATGTGGTACATGTGATGAAACGAGATTATGTACACATGGTCCCAGTTACATCCAACAACAAAATGTAAGAGAAAAACAGTAATAATATCTAGGATATAACTAAGAAAAACATCAACTAGAAATACACTAATCACTAATGTAATAGAAAAACATCATTATAAACAGCAGCACGAACCTGAGTCTGTATGAGCAGATGGTCACAAATGAACACACAACAACAAGAAAACAGATCAGCATCAACATGATGTGATATTTTGCAGTATTTATTCTTATTATTTATTTATT
>JBBPBX010091317.1:0-13955 GCA_038048925.1 Garcialebias charrua
TTTTTATTTTACAGCACATCATGTGATAAACTCTTAACGACGATAACCACCGTTGTTGAGCATTACTGTGGTCTCATCCATGTGATGTAGGTTTCTTCTTCCTCAGCTAACAGGGTCGTCTTCCTATTTAGACCAGACTGGATGTAAGCATCATCACATGCCACACCCAGCTGGCTCCCATCACTCAATCGCCTCCTTTCAAAGCCACAACCCTGCTGATTAACGCTCAGCGCAGCAGTTTAGGAGGATTTTCAAATGCCCCCCATGATTAACACATGGATGGAGCTCAGACCAGACATCTCCAGTGAGGCACACAAACGGGGATGGCGACTGAACCGCTCCCACTTTCACCAAAAACCCAGAGGAAACGCTGCTTCTCTGCTCTGAATCCACCAGGCTAAACGCTGGGACCTGAAAATAACTTCCAAATGTTAAGAATTTCACCTAAATGGAGAAGAACAGGCGGATTCTGGAGCTTCAATGTGCCATAAAAAGTGTTACTGTCCCTTTAAGAGGGCTGACCAGTGACAATGCATCTGCAGTGCAGAGCAGCATTAGCGTCACCACCAAACCTCATTGTGTAAATAATCAATTCACTAACCTGTCAACACGCACGCCATGTTAAATGGCAGTCACATATAAAACAACATGTATAAACATGTCAGTTTAAATTCGGCTCATGTCAAACCCGTCATGCGCACTGTATTTTTGTAAAAATGGCTGCTTTTGTTTCCATTGTTAAAGCTAAGGCCTGATAATAAGCAGCTAAATGACAACCCTCTGCTCCATTAAGCAACTATGTTACAAAATGGCCAACCCCAGCCTGCTGTCGTCGTCTATTCGGGAGTAAAGCTACATAAATAAGACAGAAACGACGGGTTTTTGTGTTTCTCTACCACAGGTGTTTCTCATAACAAGCTACAGGGTACAACGCGTTGTGTGCCCCGCTCTTTAAAACGAACAGTGTCGGATGAATACACATGACATGGAGAAGAGCTAACTTTAATTTAAGACGAGTCTCGAGCTGGGTCTTACCGGAGAGCTTCGATTCTTTGGCAGCAACAGAGTTTTGTCCATCAGCAAAACCTTGCGACGAGGATATCTGGGCGGACTGAGTCAATGGATCCATTGTATTGTCGACTTAACACACTGCACTGCTGATAAAATGTCTGTCGTCGTAGCTGACAATGATTTTATTGTCAATAAAAACCGCTAAATGTCTGACTTTCCTTGAAATCCCTCAGTCTGGGCTCTGCACCTCAACGCACCACCCGAGCTCTGACGAACAAACAGCAGAGACCGAGAGAAACAAGGCTGTGGAGGAGGGGCGTAAGATGCGTTCAAGGTCTCCGCGAAAGCTCTGCAATATTATGCTCGACGGAGAAAAACGAGATTTAGCTTATTTATACTACGTATCAAGCACAGAGACAAAAACACTTTAAGGTTATAATAGTTCTAATCAACAATTAATGCAGTCCTCGTTACTTCTTTACAGTGCAAAGAAATTCGTAATTCTCAGATATTTTTTGCCATTTTGTCAAAGAACATGAAATATCCGACAGCCCAGGAAAGCAGCGAGAATATTCCTGAACAAGTTCGCCGATGACGTATTTATTAATCAGCTTGTTGTCTGTTTCAAAGGGAAGATAAATTGCGCATTTTAGTCAAAAAAAATTTATGATTTTGTAACGGGTAGCAATTTTATGTACTTTGACACAAAGCATGTCGTTGCTACGATAATAAAACTGCTTTGAAGTCTTTTGTGCTGTCAGTGCAATCTAACGAAATGTCAAAGTAAGCGTTTTTAATACATACTGTTTTTTTATTATAATAATAAAAATCATTTTATTTAAAAGCGCCTTTCAGGACACCCAAGGACTGCTGACTTTTGTTGTATTGATCAGAAATGTACTGTATATTGTAGAAGAGCTATATTGCCCTCTAGTGGGGGTGTTGAATATGTACTGTGTAAAAACTACATTTCCCAGAATATACGAGGGACGAGTTGAGGTTAGTGGGTAAGAGCTACAAACCATAGGGATGGGAAACAGTGGTTTGCAGTTGCCGTGGCTGTGGCCCGCTCGTTGTTTTCAGATCCGCACATTTGCGCTGACGACAGCGACAACACGCGCTCCAAGACATTTTCAGACAGACTGAACTGCGCGGTAAAAGAGATACACAAACAAAAAAACATGTGGTCGGGACTGCGAGAAAATCGGTATGTAAAAGTCCTATATTCTGGTACATTTGAGATATGTGATATTACTTCGGAATAACTCGTTGTGGCGACATACTGCGGTATTGTATTAGGTAGGAATGATATACTGTAATAAGAAGTGTGATTAGCTAACTAGCAGCTATAGCTTGTTAGCTGATCGCCGAACCGTCATTCAACCCGCTAATTTTAAGCTTTTAATCATGATTCATACACCTGATGTAAAGCTTTAGTCTGTTTCTGTACTGCGCTGAGTTATAAAACCGTAGTGCGTAGTACTTTCAGACATGGATGAACAAAACGGCTTAGCTAGTTAGCTCACGTCAACCTTTTAATGTAGCCACCTACAGAATACTGTACTGTATAATGTCCTGAACACTTTACAATGTTCCGCATGCATCGTGGCGTGTTAGCCGAGCTCGGGAACTCTGATAAACTAATATTTTCCTTCTTGGCGCTGATTGTATGAACCGAGCTGCGGAAGTGGGGACCCGCCCACCCGGGTCAGCGGGAATTATGTAACGAGCGGAGCCGCTCGGCGGGCGATCATGTACACTCCATGACCGCTTCATTCCACCATGGTGCAGAGACCACAAACATTATAGATAAGACTAATATATATATATATATATNGATATATATATATACAATATATATACAGGTAGTCCCCGACTTACGAGCGCTCTTACTTACGAGGTCCCAGACTTACGAATATGCATCTCATATAAAAAATAATAATAATTGTGTTTTTTATAAATGAATACATGTACAGTACTGTACAGTCACCAAGCACTTAGTCTATCCTAACACAGTTTTTAAAGATGAAGATGAAGGAGTGAGTTGAGTTGTCTCCCTTTCCCATAAAGGGAGCTAGCTCCCTTTATGGGAAAGGAGCCTGCTGGGGAGGAGGGACACAATTCAACTGACTCCTTAATACATCTCCTCTGTGTCTTTTTTTCCTGGCAGCTGCATTTCTAACATCCTTCTACCAATGTACCCACTGTCCCTCCTCTGGACATGTCCAAACCACTGTCCCTCCTCTGGACATGTCCAAACCACTGTCCCTCCTCTGGACATGTCCAAACCACTGTCCCTCCTCTGGACATGTCCAAACCACTGTCCCTCCTCTGGACATGTCCAAACCACTGTCCCTCCTCTGGACATGTCCAAACCACTGTCCCTCCTCTGGACATGTCCAAACCACTGTCCCTCCTCTGGACATGTCCAAACCACTGTCCCTCCTCTGGACATGTCCAAACCACTGTCCCTCCTCTGGACATGTCCAAACCACTGTCCCTCCTCTGGACATGTCCAAACCACTGTCCCTCCTCTGGACATGTCCAAACCACTGTCCCTCCTCTGGACATGTCCAAACCACTGTCCCTCCTCTGGACATGTCCAAACCACTGTCCCTCCTCTGGACATGTCCAAACCACTGTCCCTCCTCTGGACATGTCCAAACCACTGTCCCTCCTCTGGACATGTCCAAACCACTGTCCCTCCTCTGGACATGTCCAAACCACTGTCCCTCCTCTGGACATGTCCAAACCACTGTCCCTCCTCTGGACATGTCCAAACCACTGTCCCTCCTCTGGACATGTCCAAACCACTGTCCCTCCTCTGGACATGTCCAAACCACTGTCCCTCCTCTGGACATGTCCAAACCACTGTCCCTCCTCTGGACATGTCCAAACCACTGTCCCTCCTCTGGACATGTCCAAACCACTGTCCCTCCTCTGGACATGTCCAAACCACTGTCCCTCCTCTGGACATGTCCAAACCACTGTCCCTCCTCTGGACATGTCCAAACCACTGTCCCTCCTCTGGACATGTCCAAACCACTGTCCCTCCTCTGGACATGTCCAAACCACTGTCCCTCCTCTGGACATGTCCAAACCACTGTCCCTCCTCTGGACATGTCCAAACCACTGTCCCTCCTCTGGACATGTCCAAACCACTGTCCCTCCTCTGGACATGTCCAAACCACTGTCCCTCCTCTGGACATGTCCAAACCACTGTCCCTCCTCTGGACATGTCCAAACCACTGTCCCTCCTCTGGACATGTCCAAACCACTGTCCCTCCTCTGGACATGTCCAAACCACTGTCCCTCCTCTGGACATGTCCAAACCACTGTCCCTCCTCTGGACATGTCCAAACCACTGTCCCTCCTCTGGACATGTCCAAACCACTGTCCCTCCTCTGGACATGTCCAAACCACTGTCCCTCCTCTGGACATGTCCAAACCACTGTCCCTCCTCTGGACATGTCCAAACCACTGTCCCTCCTCTGGACATGTCCAAACCACTGTCCCTCCTCTGGACATGTCCAAACCACTGTCCCTCCTCTGGACATGTCCAAACCACTGTCCCTCCTCTGGACATGTCCAAACCACTGTCCCTCCTCTGGACATGTCCAAACCACTGTCCCTCCTCTGGACATGTCCAAACCACTGTCCCTCCTCTGGACATGTCCAAACCATCTCAGTGTGTCCTCTCTAACTTTATCTCCCAGTTGTTCAACATGTGCTGTACCTCTGATGATCTCATTCCTGATCTTCTCATCCTTGTCACTCCTAAGGAGAACCTCAGCATCTTCATTTCTGCCACTTCCAGTATAAATACAGTATAAACATAGAAATAGTGTTAGACAGTTTGACTTTGTGCAGTGGTGTGATGCTGACCTGTCCTTCTCTCTTGTCCACGGTGCAGGTGAGCAGACGGCCGTACAGAGTTGTGCCTGGCAGCCAGGATCATGGGTTTACACTCTGCACAGAAGAAACACTTCCCCCTGAAGGGGATAGAGGGTGTTGTTCAGCTCTTCGAGGCCGAGCTCCACAAGTCAGAGCCAGACCTCGCTCTTCTGTCTTTGGTACTGGGCTTTGTGGAGCACTTTCTGGCTGTGAACCGGGTCGTCCCCATTAACGTTCCAGGGGTTTGCTTTGAACCTCTGGAGCCAGACTGTCCCAGCTCTTGTTTTCCCACAGTGGAGCTGGGCATGATTTCTGCACTGTACGAACGCTTCACTGCCCAGATCCGCGGGGCGGTGGACCTGTCCCAGTATCGGAGGACCGCTACAGGGTCCAGCAGAGAACTTGTGAAGAAAGTGTCAGATGTGATCTGGAACAGCCTCAGTCGCTCTTACTTTAAGGACCGGGCTCACATCCAGTCCCTCTTCAGCCTCATCACAGGTACAAACCTGACAGTTCTGCTCATGTTCACACTAAAATGTACTTGGATTAAAAAGAAGTATCTGGTATTCTTTCATGTTCAGTGCAGTGAGGTGCAGGTTGATAATAACTGAGAAAGTAACTCTTTATTATTAATGAACAGGCACCAAACTGGACAGCTCTGGGGTGGCCTTTGCCGTGGTGGCAGCCTGTCAGGTGTTGGGTCTGAAAGACGTTCACCTAGCGTTGTCAGAGGACCATGCTTGGGTGATATTCAGCAAGAACGGTGAGGAGACTGCAGAGGTCACGTGGCACGGGAAGGGCAACGAGGACCGCAGGGGACAAACGGTCACTGCTGGGGTCAACGAGAAGGTCAGGCCATCTGTTTCCCTTACACACAGTGTGACATGTTCACTGACTGACAATCTTCTCTGCAGAAAATCCACAAGTTAATTTAGTCAAAATATTCAGAAGCAGACAAGAGTAGTTTTAGACTACAGTAATGAGCTCATGATACAGGAGCCTAACTGCAGTGTTGAACACAGAACATTATGCTAACACTAGCAGCAGATCTTTGTACGATGCTGCTGAAGCTGGTCAGAGTCAGTGTCCACAGAGAAACCAGTCCTGGACCAACATGGACTGAAAGGACACTCACACAGGAAGGACACATGTCCAGTGGTCTGAAGACACGAAGGACCAACTGTTTATCCACGATGACCATCGTTACATTTGACTGATGCTTGAAGCATCTCATCTATGAAGTACGGGGGTGGCTGCATCATGCTGTGGGTGTTTTGCTGCAGGAGGAACTGGTGCTCTTCATGAAATAGAGGTCATCATGAGACGAGAACATCATGTGGAAATATTGAAGGAAAACCTCAAGACATCAGTCAGGAAGTTAGACTTGGACACAAACGGGTCTTCAAATGGACAAAGACCCAAAACATGCGGCCACATTAGTTACAAAGTGGTTTAAGGACAACAAAGTCAGAGTTTAGGAGCGGACATGACAAAGATCTGATGTCAGTCCTACAGAAGATTTGTGGACAAACCTGATGAGGTGTGTGAACAAGGAGACCCACAAACCTGACTCAGGTCCAGCAGTTCTGTCAGGAGGAACGGGACCAAATGACAGAATCAATCAATCAATCAATCAATCAATCTTTATTTATAGAGCCCTTTTCAGCAGCCAGAAGGTGCACAAAGTGCTGAACAATACAGAAATAAAAAATAACAATAAAAAACAGCCAGTTAAAAATTAAAAACAATTAAGATAACAAGAATGTCAAAGAACTACTAGGTATTAAAAGCCTGCCTGAATAAAAAGGTTTTAAGATTAGATTTAAAAGACTCCATATGAGTGATGGAGCGCAAGTCCAGAGGTAGCTTATTCCAGAGACTGGGTGCAACGACAGAAAAGGCCCGGTCACCCCAACGTTTGTAGTTGGACTTTGGGATGGACAGGAGAAATGTATTAGATGATCTCAGTGTTCTCCTATATTCACGGACAGTTACAAGATCAGTCAAATACAGTGGGGCAAGACCATTGAGTGCTTTAAAAGTGAATAATAAAATTTTGAATTTAATTCTAAAATCAATTGGAAGCCAATGGAGAGAAAATAAAACAGGGGTAATGTGTTCACGTCTGGAGGTGTTGGTTAAAAGTCTAGCTGCAGCATTTTGGACCAATTGAAGGCGTCTAATGGAGGATTGGGAGATTCCTGCATACAGGGAATTACAGTAGTCTAGCCTTGAGGTGATAAAAGCATGAATGGCCTTTTCTAAATCAAAACGATTTAAAAAAGGTTTAACTTTGTATAAAAGACGTAATTGATAAAAACAGGCCTTGACTACAGACGCTATTTGTTTATCAAATTTTAAGTCCTTGTCAAATGTCACCCCCAAGTTTTTAACTGTTGGTCTGCATTTGGAAGTTAGAGCACCAAAGTTACAGGGAGCATCATCACCGAAGAAGATGCATTCTGTCTTTCCTTCGTTTAAAAACAAAAAATTACGGTGAAGCCACTGTTTAATGTCGTTAATACAATCAGCGTAGGGAGTGAGAAGATTGCTGTTTTTGGGTTTCATTGGTAGATAAATTTGTACATCATCAGCATAGCAGTGAAAAGAAAAATTATGTCTGGCTATTACTGATCCAAGAGGCAGCATGTACAGTGAGAAGAGGAGAGGACCAAGAATAGAACCCTGTGGCACACCACAAGAGAGAACGGCAGTGGAGGAGGAAAGAGTGTCCAACATGACAGAGAATGTTCTGTTGGTCAAGTAGGCAGTGAACCACTTGAGTGCTGTACCAGAAATTCCAACATAACGTTGTAGGCGAGATAGAAGGACAGTGTGGTCTACTGTATCAAATGCAGCTGTGAGGTCCAGCAACACCAGTGCAACGGGACACTTGGCATCCATGGACATGGAAATGTCATTATGGACTTTTAACAAGGCTGATTCAGTAGAATGACGGGATCTAAAACCAGACTGAAATGTTTCAAAAATACCATGATGTTCTAAAACAGGTTGTAACTGCATAAAAACAACTTTTTCTAAAACTTTAGATAAAAAAGGCAGATGAGAAACATGTAGAGAGAAACTTGTGGAAGGAAACCCAGAACACTTGATCCTCATGAATCAGACATTTAATAAACAAATGATTTTGTGAATCTTAACTTGGAGCAGGAAAAGTTTTAGTCTGATTCCATGTCAGACAGTGAAACGTTGTATCATCCAGTGTATGTAAACATCTGGTTTCATGTGTACACAGCTGAAAACTGAACAAAGTATTGAACTGTGCTTGTGTTGGTGTGTGTGTCTGCAGAGCTGGCTGTACCTGAAGGGCTCCTACATGAGGTGTGACAGAAACATGGAGGTGGCCTTCATGGTCTGTGCCATCAACCCTTCTCTGGATTTGCATACTGACAGCTCGGAGCTCCTGCAGCTGCAGCAGGTTAGCTGTGGCGCTTTTACATCTCGTCTCATACAGCGATGAGCCGAGGCTCCATGTTGTCTGCTGCGTTCAGGCTGCTTCTCACAGGACATTCATACAGTATCCAGTGGTGGAGTAGTGAGCGTTTCAAAATGTTTTTTTTTTTTTTTTTGTGCTAAACCCCTCATTGAAGCTCTTTTGGCAGCTGATAAACTTTTGCATAAAATCTGCACTATTTTGTTTTCTTACACTTGCGGTATTAATTTTCATTCTCTTCCTTTTGTCATGTTTTTTGTCATGTGATTTTACTTGACTTTATCACTTGTTTTATTTTATCTTTGATTTTTGTTGCACTTTGTAGCACTTTGAGATTTTCGTTAATGAAAAGTGCGTTATAAATTAAATTCATTATTATTATCAGAATCAGAATCAGGTTTATTGGCCAAGTATGTTGACACACACAAGGAATTTGTTTCCGGCTGTTCGTGTCTCTCTAGAAAGTGTCTCTCTAAAAATGCTAAAAACTATACAGATACTTTACATTAAAAAAAACGTACAAATAATACACAAAATACATAAGGATTCACATCACATGGGGGTTGTGAATGGGTTGGGGGTCACGCTGATTATTATTATTATTATGTTTCTGCAAATGGAAAGTATTGCGTTTAAGTATTTTTCAGCTCGCGGTAATTACAACAAACAAAGTGAAAGGCTACAAAATGTATTCCTAAGACGCTCAGGTCCAAAAATCACAGCCTCTGTCTTGTCTGTGTTCAAAAGCAGAAAATGAAGGGTCATTAAGACATGATTGTAACTTAAAGGGGACCACAGATGCAAAATTCACTTTTTAATGTTTTTTTTACTCAACTTTGGGTATGTACTTCATAAAAAAACAGTCCTAGGGCCAAAAAAATGCACCCAGTGGTTTATTTACTCTAAGTATACAGTATTTATTTATCTTTGATAGAAACAAAATATTTATATATTTATTTTTATTCAAACTCATTGAATTCTTCATCCTCTGCGTCGCTGAAGAGTTCTGTTAACTCCTGAGCAGGTAACAGGTGCAGCGCTCAGAGCAGCTGCGTCCTCCTGGCTCCACGTCAGCTCCATCAAACATCCTGCCTTCCTGAACCCAGACAGATGGATTCTTTACTGACTGAGGTCCAAGCTTTATCCTTCCATCCATCCATCCATCCATCCATCCATCCATCCGAGGACCTGCTGCACGTCACGTGCATCTGTCCTGTAGCTGTTGCTCTCTGTCCATCATGGTGCAGAGCTGCTTTGAAGCTTGGGTTAGGGTGAGCAGGAAAGGTTAACACTAACCCTTTTTAAAAAAGAGCTAATTTTAAAACAGCAGTTTAGAGATACTGGCTGTTACAGAGGGCGGAGTTAATGTAAACAGATCTTTGAAGGGCGTGGCTTTCAGAGCTCATCATAAACCAGTCGTTCAAAACGAAAGTTAAAAATGGCAGAATTAAAAAGGGTATAATTGATTATCTAAGAATTATTTTGTGTATTAAATTGAATGAACATTGTCTGGATAGCCCACAGACATACCATAAAAATTTTAATAATAATAATGTCTTTGTCTGTCATCTGTGTATGTTTCCCATACACAGACGAAATTCATCTCTGCATTTAACCCAACCACCACCAGGTGGTGCAGTGAGCAGCCAGAAAGCGCCCGGGGAGCTGGAGAATTAGGTGTGCACTCATAGACACCCCAAGGTGTGTAGTGGCCGGGGCGCGAACCCGCGTCCTTCGGGTCCCAAGTCAACCTATCTGTGGTCCCCTTTAAGTACGGTAACTGACTGGATTCATTGGGTTTCATAGACAAATATAACTATCATAATGAAGCAGCCTTCACAATGACCCTGCTTTGAGCTTAGGTCTTTATTTTAAATGTGACTTTAATCTTTGTGAAACGCTTGAATTGATCTCAATCCTCTGAACATCTTGATGTTTTTGACCGTACAGAAACTCCTTTGGTTGCTGTACGAGCGAGGAGACCTGGACAGGTGAGTGACAGGAACATGTGACACGATAAAGATAGCAGTTTCCTGGTGCACACGTTCCACTCGTCTGTTTCTGCCACCAGATATCCCATGGCAATGGGTACCTTAGCAGACCTCGAGGATCAAGAGCCACTGCCAGGAAAGGAGAGCCCCCTGCAAATCCATCTCAAGGTAAGGCATTCTTCAAGTTTCTGACAGGACTGAAAGCAGGAACCAGGAAGAAGGCTGGTTTTGGAATGTTGTTCAAAATGACAAAGCAGGAAATGATTTCCACTTTATACCAATCACATGTTGAAAGTTAGGACTTGTCCACACCGAAACACTGTTTTTTTAAACCATCAATCTTTTTATTTGTAATATCCTTGTAGTGAAAACTACTGCTTCCAAAATAGTTTTCATCCACACAGAAAATGACCTAAAACCTTAGTAACTATGCCAGGCCTGTGTGTGGCGCTGTGACACCATTAAGTCTCCAAACGCATGGACGTAATAGGGTATATGCCACGGGTAGTGGTGACGTACTTCCGTTAAAATCTGGGCTCTACGCTACACTTCCGGTTCTGGTCGACAGCAGTTGTTTTTAGCGGTAGCTTCTAGAACTAGACCATGTAAAAGACACAAAAGGTAAATTATCTGCGAGCTACTGGTACAACAAGAGAGATTTGTTGTGTGCCGTTGTGTCCAGTGAATAGCAGGGACAATAGAGCGCTTAGTTTTTTATATTTTAATGCCAGAGTTCGTGGCTAACCGAGTTAGCCTTAAAGCTAACACTCGGTTGTAGCCGGCGTTTTAAACCTCAGAATATTCAAGAGCCAGCATCAAACAGTGGTTAAAAAGGAGCTGTACCTGCATTGTTCCAGTGGAATAATTCTCCCTTCCACTTCCATGACCGGGGCTTTGGGAGAAGCAGCAGAGAGGACACGAGGAGAACACAGCAGCTGCAGCTCAGTAAGAAACACGAATATCACTCGACTCCACACCCTGCACTTGTAGATTTAATGTTGGAGTCATGATGAGTGATTTAATAAAAGTTTGTAACTACATACTTTGAAAATAATATTCAGATTTTAACAGTTTTCTAATCTGTAAATATGTTTGTAAACTCCTAGTAACTTCAGGGCTGTTACACCTCTGAAATATTCTCTGCAGTTTCCTTTAATATGAAACCAGAACTGTTTCACTTCAATTAAACTTTTATTTCCTGAGATGTAATTATTTATTTTAAAGCATAACTCTCATAAAGAGTTCTCTGTTTGGTTTTTTACGTTATGTAGGTAAATATGAACACTTTTTTGTTTTTTCAGGTTTGCATCATCTGACCTCCTGATGTGTTTCTGACCCATGACTGCGCTGCTCTGCCATTCATGGTCGGTGTTCACCAAGAATGAGATGAGAGGAACTCCCCATCAAGTTCAAGTTGTGTTTATTTGTCATATACAGGTTAACACAGAGTTAACAGTACAATGAAGTGCTCAGGATGAGAAGAGCAGATTTGACTTGCTAAAAATCAAACTATACTAAAAGCATGCAAAGTGAAAAAGTAATTATAATATTCACAAAGTCCTGAAGAGAGACAGTAAACATGGTTGGATATACAGTAATGATGCAGCAGGATGAATTTGAATGAACTACTGTAAGTATTTCAAACTAGTAATACAGTACAAGCTAACATGCACATAGTTATATATATAATATATATATATATATACACTACACATAATCAACATTACACAGGTTGTGTGACAGGTTATTGCACAAGTAGTGACATTGAGATTGAATTATTAGTTATTACCAGTTGTTCAGTGTTATTTATTATTTATCCACACCACCCCGTCAACCAATATCCTGCAGCCCGTTGAGTTCTTCCTGTTCTTAAATGACCTTGACCTTGGATGAAAGCAACGGGACCTTGCTGACCGGTACGGTGTCCATCAGTCCACGGTCAGGCGGATTATCACTGCAACTTTTTATTGACAGTACTCGGCTCAATTAGGACCCGATACCTGAAGAGCAGATGCATAAAAATCTACCTGCATACTTCAGGACTACTGTACCCTGACACTACAGTCACACTACTTACTACTTGTAAGAAAATAAAATGTTCAAAACATTCTGACTTTGTCTTCATATTATCACCCAAAAAAATGTGTATGTTGATTTAAGACAGGCTTAGAGTTCAGTTTTATTTTAGCCAGTTTATTAAAAACAAATTTGATGATGATGTTACATTACTGTAGAAAACGTTTGAGGCACAAGATTTAAACAGTTTATAGCATTACAGCTTCTGACTTTAAGTCACAGCTTCCTCGACAGCTAATGGAGATTTAAAAACATTAATCAGTCAGACAAAGGTAAGTGATGAAGCAGCTCTTCTGTTCAACCATCCACATGGATCACATGTCCTTCGTCATCAGTGGAGCAACTTGTTTGTATTTGATCTCGGCTCACAAACATCCAGGCTGGACCAGCTGGCTCCCTCCTCATCATCATCACTACGGTGTCCTGTCCAGTGAAAGAAAACATCTCTTATTAAGAGCTGCTATAAACAGTGAGATTCACAAAACCATATAGCAGACATGTGTTGAATATAAAGAGTTTATATTGTCTGATATTTAACTTCAACTCAAGTTTTGTACACAAACTTGAATTAAAATAATTAAATTAAAATAACTTGTGTTTCTAAATCTGGTCTAAATCTCCTGCCTCCTTGTTTGAAACTGAACTGTCAGGTGGCTTTGACTCAAACAGTGGGGCTTCTGCTGCTCCTCATGGACTGTAAACACTCAGCCCTGACTTCTCCTGCCTCCTTGTTTGAAACTAACATTTGTGTTAAATCAGAAATGTACAGACAAAACACGTTTACTCAACAATTTAGCAAGGGTTAACTATGTTAGCTGTGTTAGCCTACATGATGCAGTTTGGTGAACTGAAAACAAATACAGACTTACCTTCAGAGTTATTTATGTAGTTGGACACATAAAGCTTAAATCCTTTGTCTTTCTTAGATGTGCGCTTTAGACAAGGTCTGAATAATTCTGTACACATTGACTGTCGGAAAGTCCTGCAGAGATTGTGTAAAGATCGTCATTCTGTGGCTGTGAACCGGAAGTGCGCCCTCTGGCCCATGAATGCGGAAGTGCTAGAAAGGAAGTCCGTGGCATACAGCCTATAGACACTGACACTGCTGGAGTTAAATCCTTTTAAACATTGTGATTACACAAAGGTTAGAGCGCCTAAGCATTGTTCTACTGTAATGTTTGGTCTACGTATTGAGCACACACACCCACTAACTTTAAAAGAAAAAATCATACATATGTAGGTCATTGTTGTCTATAAGCCACAGGTGTTCATGTAGTAACTAGGCCTGTCACAGTAAACAATAAATCAATTAATCACATGACAAATGAAAATTATGAGCCTCATTTTCATTTATCAGCTTTATCATTTCTTGTCTCTTTCTACTGAAGACACTGGATGACAAAAGGCTCAACTCCGGTGCTCTTCTCTCTTTAAAATCTATTTTAACTGTCCAAAACCGCATTTTTGGATCATTAAAAGCAGCTAAGTGTAGAAGATAAGCTAAAAGGCCGACCTCAGGGAAAAACCTC
>JBBPBX010091318.1:0-13955 GCA_038048925.1 Garcialebias charrua
TGGACAAGTCTCCAGTCCATCACAGAGACATCTGGACAAGTCTCCAGTCCATCACAGAGACATCTGGACAAGTCTCCAGTCCATCACAGAGACATCTGGACAAGTCTCCAGTCCATCACAGAGACATCTGGACAAGTCTCCAGTCCATCACAGAGACATCTGGACAAGTCTCCAGTCCATCACAGAGACATCTGGACAAGTCTCCAGTCCATCACAGAGACATCTGGACAAGTCTCCAGTCCATCATAGAGACATCTGGACAAGTCTCCAGTCCATCACAGAGACATCTGGACAAGTCTCCAGTACAAAGTACTTGGATGATCCAAGATGGCGCCGTTGTTGTTTGAGGCTCGCTGTCTGATGCTCTTCCTGTTTTTTCTGTTTGCTTTTAATTTTAACACAAGTGTGAACGCTCGGATTGTGTATGATCGCCAAAGTTTATTGGACATTGGAGCCACGACTGGTAATATGATACCATGGAATTATACCGGAGACAAGACCCCGCCCTTGCTGCTGGGCATTCCAGCGTACCTGTGTCGGTCCTGCTGGTCTCTACCTTTCCGACGGAAGCGAACCCGCCGTCGTGGCAGACGCAGCGGTTGGCTAGTACGTGCGAAGGCAGCTTTGGGGCATTGTTTTCCGGACTCATTCAGTGCGCGTAGGCTGGTGCCGCGCCTCTCCTTCCCGTTGCGCGTGCTGGATCCTGTGGGTACCTGCTTGGTGCCTGTTGGTGGAGGCCATGATGGAGCGGTCCAGCCTCGTCCTCCCTGCACTCCTCGACCCTGTAGACGTGGGGTGAATCTTCTTAACCTACGATCTCTTCGCCGGGAATCTCGGATGCCAGATGGTGGCGGAGATCCGCCGATCTCGACCAGGATCGGTCTGATAAATGCTAGGTCGCTAGCTAACAAAACATTCGTCATCAAGGATTACTTTTCCTCTCAAGGCCTGGATTTCTTGTTTATAACTGAATCATGGACAAGTGGTTTGGGTGAGTCCAGCGTCTTTAATGAACTTTTGCCGCCGAACTGCTGCTACTTTAATTTTCCGAGGATGACGGGTCGAGGAGGAGGAATAGTGACAGTTTTTAAGAACTGTTTTACTTGTAAACAATTACCTCCAGCCCGTTTTGGTAGCTTTGAGCTTGGTCTCTTTGAACTTGGTAGCTCCCACACTGTGTTGTGTGCGGTGGTCTATCGGCCGCCAAAGTACAACAAAGATTTTATAAATGACTTTTCTGATTTCCTGGCCGATATCATGCCACGGTATGACAAAATTTTATTGGCTGGTGATTTCAATATCCGTGTCTGTTGTCCTACTTCACCTATGGCTCAGTCGTTTCTTAATGTTATTGATTCTTTTAATCTTGTGCAGTTTGTGACTGGTGTTACTCATGAGTTTGGACACACACTTGATTTGGTTTTATCTTTCGGTCTACCAGTTTTTAATTTAGTGATTGGTGACCCATTATTTTCAGACCATATGCCTGTTTTATTTGAGATAAAGCAGTCCATTACCAAAGTTAAACCATGTGCTGCAGTTCGGCTCTGTCGTGTTCTTAACCCTTCCACTGCTGTTCAGTTTTCTTCTGTTTTTAATGAGAACTGTACAATCCCAGAGACTGTGGGAAATAAAACCGAGGACATCAGCAACTGGTTTTATTCTACCTGCAAAGCAGCTCTGGATTCGGTGGCACCATTAAAAATTAGACCTGCAAAATCCAAACATGAACCCTGGTTAAATGATGTCACTCGAGCTGCCAGGAGAAACTGTCGTAAAGCTGAACGTAAATGGAAGAATGATAACTTGCAGGTGTCACTTCAAATATTGAAGGAATGTTGGCGCTGTTATCAAAGAACTGTAAAAGATGCCAAAAGAAGATACCTGACTAATATCATTGTATCCAACAGTCACAATCCTGCTGTTTTATTTAGAACTATTAATTCTGTTTTAAATGCCCCACATGGTGCTATTGTGGAGACTTCCCCTGCTCTCTGTGAAAGTTTCTTACACTTCTTTGTTGAGAAAGTCACTTCTATTAGGGCCCAGATCATACCCACTGTTCATGACCCTGTAGATACTGTGCCTTGCTCTGCTATTTTTCATAGCTTTGAATGTGTGACTTTGCATTCCCTGCAGGAGGTCGTTAGCCACTTAAAACCAACTGGTTCTCCAGACGATGCTATTCCACCTCGACTATTCAATGAGGTTTTTCTTTCTATAGGTCCTTCGATCCTTGCTCTTGTGAATAGTAGCCTGTCCTCAGGTGCTGTTCCTGAAAATCTGAAACATGCAGTTGTCCAGCCTCTAATTAAGAAATCAAACTTGGATACTGCTGTCCTGGCGAACTACAGACCAATTTCTAAATTGCCCTTCGTTTCGAAAATTCTTGAGAAGGTAGTTTATAATCAGCTAATGGCCTATCTCATTGAAAATAATATTTTAGAGGTTTTTCAGTCCGGTTTTAAATCATTTCATAGCACAGAGTCAGCTCTTTTAAAAGTTTTTAACGATATATTCTTGGCGACTGATTCTGGTGACTGCGTTGTTTTGGTGTTGTTGGATCTATCAGCTGCGTTTGACACAGTGGATCACAACATTTTAATCACACGTTTGGAACAGTGGGTGGGCATTGGTCATATAGCCTTAGATTGGTTTAAATCTTATCTGACCAAGCGTACTTTTTGTGTCTGTCTTGATGGACATAGGTCCTCCTCTGCTCCACTCTCATGTGGTGTTCCGCAGGGCTCAGTTTTGGGCCCTCTTTTATTTTTGTTGTACATCCTTCCGCTTGGTTCTGTTTTTAGGAAATACGGGATTGCTTTTCATTGTTATGCAGATGACACACAGATCTACGTACCTTTAAAGAAAGCAGACTCAGCCTCTCTTCGGTCTCTGTTCCTATGTTTGGAAGATTTGAAGGCCTGGATGGCCCTAAACTTCTTAAGACTTAACGAGGACAAAACAGAGGTGGTGATTTTTGGCAATTCGACTGAAGACTCTCTGTCCGATTGCTCCTTGGCTCAGTATGTCCGGCCAGTTGTTACAAATCTAGGGGTCAAGCTGGATGCTGGTCTTAGGCTGGAGTCTCAGATTAAAGCAGTTGTGAAATCCAGCTTTTTTCATTTGAGGCAGCTAGCCAAAGTAAAAGCCATCCTTCCTAGACAGCACTTTGAAACAGCAATCCATGCATTTGTGACCACACGGCTGGATTACTGTAATTCACTTTATGTTGGTATTAGTGATCTGTGTACTTCCCAGCTTCAGAGGGTTCAAAATGCAGCTGCACGACTCTTAACAGGTACACGAAAATTTGATCACATTTCCCCTGTTTTGGCATCTTTGCACTGGTTACCGGTGCGTTACAGGATTCATTTTAAAATACTTTTATTTACTTTTAAAGCTCTAAATGGCCATGCCCCTCCATACCTGTCAGAGCTGCTGCATTACTACACACCCTCTCGTTCGCTCAGGTCAGCTGACCAGTTGCTTCTGAGGGTACCGAGGACAAAGCGCAAGCTTAGAGGGGACCGTGCTTTCTCTGTGGTAGCTCCTAAGCTCTGGAATGACCTCCCATTAGACATAAGACAGGCCTCTTCACTTGCTGTTTTTAAGTCTCTTCTTAAAACCCATCTTTTTTCTTTGGCTTTTGGTACAATCTGAGATGTTTTAACTTTGTTTTATTGTTTTATTGTATTCATAATTTATTATTTTAGTACTGTTTTTAGTCCCTTCCATTTTATGATTGTATTGTATTTTGTGATTGTGTGTACAGCACTTTGGTCCTGTTGGGTGCAAAAAGTGCTCTATAAATAAAGTTGGTATGGTATGGTATCACAGGGACCCAGAGAGACAAACGAGACAAGCAACCATTCTCTCTCTCACCTAGGGATAATTTAGTTACCAATTGTGGTTACAACTTAGTTATCCACTTAAACAATGTAGTGTACCTACCCAGGGTCAAAACTGATGTTTTGAACTGTTCCAGTGATGACCTTTGCTGACCTTTCAGTAACCAGACTTTTAACACAATTTATTTTATTAGTTGTAATCTGAGAACATAGTCACCAAAAGAGACTATTTCTATCTTTGATTTTGTTCTAATACAAATATAATCAGAGTCAGAGAGTCTTTATTGTCATTTGCACCGCATGTAGTACATGTGATGAAAACGAGATTATGTACACAGGGTCCCAGTTACATCCAACAACAAATGCAAGAGAAAAACAGTAATAACATCTAGAATTAACTAAGAAAAACATCAACTAGTAATACACTAAGCCTAATATAGTGGAAAAACATCATTATAAACAGCAGCACGAACATGAGTCTGTATGAGCAGATGGTCACAGATGAACACAGCAACAAGAAAACAGATCAGCATCAGCATGATGTGATATTTTGCAGTGTTTATTCTTATTATTTATTTATTCATGAGTCTAACAGCCTCAGGGTAGAAGCTGTTCCTCAGTCTAGTGGTTCTACACTTGATGCTCCTCAACCTCCGTCCTGAGGGGAGTGGGGCAAAGAGTGAGTGTGCTGGGTGAGTGAGGTCTTTCATGATGCAGGTGGCTCTTTTCCTGCATCTGGAGGTGTAAATGTCTGTGATGGTGGGGAGACTGACTCCAACATCTTCTGTGCAGCCTTCACCACTCTCTGCAGAGCTTTCCTCTCTTCAACTGTGCAGCCTCCATGCCACACGTTGATGCTGGAGCACAGGATGCTCTCCACTGCACACCTGTAGAACGAGGTGAGAACTGGGCTGCTCAGACCAGCTCGTCTCAGCCGTCTGAGGAAGTAGAGTCTCTGATGACCTTTCTTGATCAGGCTGGTGGTGTTGTTGCTCCAGCTGAGGTTATCATTCATGTGTACACCCAAGTATTTGTAGCTGGAGACCACTTCCACTGCAGATCCACCTATGTTCAGTGGGTGGGTGTGTTTGTTCCTTCTGAAGTCCACAATCATCTCCTTTGTCTTCTTCACATTCATGTGAAGATTATTCTCTTTGCACCAGCTCTCCAGGTGTTCCACCTCCTGTCTGTAGCTGGACTCATCATTGTTTGTGATGCATCCCACCACCGCTGTATCATCTGCAAACTTAACAATATGACAGCCTGGATGTGTGGCTGTACAAGTCATATGTGAGCAGAGTGAACAGAAGAGGGCTCAGCACACATCCCTGAGGAGAGCCAGTGCTAAGGGTTATGGTGGAGGAGGAGAAGTTGTGGATCTTCATGGACTGAGGTCTGTTTGTTAAGAAGTCCAAGACCCAGTTACAAATGGAGGGGCTTAGTCCAAGTGTAGATAGTTTGTCCATCAGGGTTTAGGGGATCATGGTGTTGAAGCAGATGTGAAGTCCACAAAGAGCAGACGGACGTATGAGTCCTTCTGATCCAGGTGGGTGAGAGCAGTGTGGACCACAGAGGAGATGGCGTCCTCTGTTGATCGGTTCTCATGGTATGTGTACTGATGAGGGTCCACGTTCATGTTGATGGATGTTTTGATGTGAGTCATGACCAGTTTCTCAAAGCATTTATGCCTCCTACCCACCGCACAACTGCAAACGCTCCTGCCGTCCCCTTTTTGCCGCTGGTCACGGTCCCACTGGCCACTGAACACCGTCTGATGACGTACACTAGGGGGTAGCAGAGGGAGGGGTCTCTGGCTTGTTTTCCGGGTTCAGTTGTTGTTTTAACTGCACCTCCGACGGTCTTCGATGAGATTAAAACTTTTTTTTATGTTTGGGGTGATCTACACTGGAGAGTACAGCAGCCTGTCAGCAGCAACTGTAAAAATGCCACGTTTCTTACCGGAGTTTGGTTCCAATTCCTGGAGGCTGGATCCGGTGAGTTTAAAAAGTCCGAAAAAAGTCCCGTTGTGGTTGTGTAATCAGATAGCGAGGCTCTCCCGACTGTTTGCCGGATGCGTCGAGCCGCCAGAGATCAACATTTGGGACGTCTGCGGCTCGACGGCGACGCGCGCGTGCGTGTGCAGGCTGCCGTCGCGCCGCTTCGATCAGTTGAATCTCGCCGCTTCCTTGTTCCCCGTGACTCCACGCGTCTCCTCCATAGACTTTGAATGTAAACCGGTGTTATCCGGCCGCTTCGGCCGCCCGACGCCGGGGGCGGTGGGTAGGAGGCATTAGAGACTATCGGGGTGAGGGCCACCGGCCGATAGTCGTTCAGACCAGTCACTGTGGAGCTTTTTGGGACTAGGATGATGGTGGCGGTCTTCAGGCAGGTGGGAACTGTTTCCAGGGCAAGTGAGGTGTTAAATCAGAGCATCACCTGTGTTTATTCATGAGCAATGTTGTAATTTACAATATGTCTTATGGTCACATGTGCTATTATGCTGTGTTATTCTGTAAAGTGAAACTGTGTCACTTCTGCACTAACATGGTGTCCACTGCTGTGTGAAAGTTGAAGGCTCGGGTCAAAGAGACCCGTCCGTTTTGTTTAGAAATGAAGAAGACAGTTAATCCGTTGTTTTCATGAGAATGACTCCAGTATTCTCTGTTTTTCCTAAACATTTTCACTCTGCTCTGACTTTCACCTTGAATTCTGATAACGTTAAAGTGAACCCTTTGACGTGCCTCTGTTTCTCCTCTCTTCCCTTCTGACCAATCAGAAGACTGTTTTCTGGTCTCAACACTTTTAGAAAAAACGTTTGCTTCGGTGAACGTTCAGTTTTTGCTGGGACTTCAAGACATGAGGTTTCCCAAAGAGCTGAATGAACGTCAGTCACACGCTAAGGACACGTCATTCAGTTACAGACTAATAACATGCTCGTTATCAGTCCACTTTGAACCGAGCGTAAGCTCAGAAATTTGATTATTCCTTTCTGGAATAAGTTATCTTGAAGTCAACCAGGAGCGGACACCATTTTCTGATGATCGACACAGATCCCAGAAGACGTTGAAACGTAAACGAGAACCGGTTCGGATGTGCTGGACCTGCAACGATTCTGTATGCCTGAAAGGCTGGTGCCATCCCTTTATCAGACTAATCGTCTTAAAGGTAATGAGTCAGAGTTTACAAACGTACCTGGATTTAGCAGAAGTCGGATGGAAAGTGTCATCTGGTTAAACTGAACAAACTAACCCTAAACTAAAAGATAAATCACTTCCTCTCTTAACCTCTCTCTATTCCTCTTAAATCTCTCCCTATCTCCATTCTAAGTCTGGTAACTATATTTAAGCTAAAGAGCCACAGACTAAGTATATTGACAACTGTATTTATGTCTGTTGCGTTGCAATTTAAATGTGCTGACGTATTAAATTGCAAGAGAAGTGAAATCCGTCAATCAAGTGTAATGGTGTTAATTTTAGTTGATTTATTTTAAATAAATGGTAGTGTCTCCTGGCATACCAAACTAAAATCAACGTCTCTGTCACTTAATGGCTTTATTTATTTATCCATCATAAAGATCACAGAAATATTGGGTAAACTGAAAAAGAAAAGAATCCGTGAAATTACTTTTCAACCTGAATAAGTAAATTAATTAAGATATATAAAGTGTGTCAGTTTAATATTGACCCCGCATATATCTTACATTGTAAATTTGAATACATATTAGGAAACACCAAAGTTCATTGGTTGTATCGGAGACTTCACATCAGTTCTGTTTTTAAACCTACCTCAGACTGCCTTTATAAAATAATTATGTCACTTTACTGGGTCATTGAAGGCTATGCTCCCAAATCATTTAGATTAAAACTGAGTGACACAAATGCATTTATTAGGAAAATTACATAAAAGAAAAAACCCAAAGACTACTGACCAACTGTAGTTTATTGTGTTGGCTGAGGATTTATGATACACAATAACTATAAAGATAATGTCCATATGTTGTCTTTAGTGGTAAAAATCAAACAGAATGCAGAATTATAGTTGCATACATCTTCTCAGCAGGTCTCAGTGAAGATCTAAGAGTTCTTCTGTGGCACCTTGATGGTCACCTGAAAAAGAACAAGAGCCAGTAAAGCTGAACATACAGAATGATATTTCTGAACATACAGTATGATATTTCTGAACATACAGAATGATATTTCTGAACATACAGTATGATATTTCTGAAAATACAGTATGATATTTCTGAACATACAGTGTGATATTTCTGAACATACAGTATGATATTTCTGAACATACAGTATGATATTTCTGAACATACAATATGATATTTCTGAACATACAGTATGATATTTCTGAACATATTTCTGGGCAGCACGGTGGCACAACTGGTAGAGCTGCTGCCTCTCAGCGAGCAGGTCCCCGGTTCAAATCCCGGTCCGGGGGCCTTTCTGGGTGGAGTTTGCATGTTCTCTCTGTGCATGCGTGGGTTTTCTCCGGGTGCTCCAGTTTCCTCCCACAGACCAAAAACATGCATGTTAGGCTGATTGGTAACTAAATTGACCCTGGTGAGTGAGACAGGTCCCTCTTGTAAATGAGTCCCCGTGGCTCAACGAGGCTAGCCTGTATAAATAACGGTTGAATGAATGAATGAAAAATGATATTTCTGAACATACAGTGTGATATTTTGAAAATACAGAATATTTCTGAACATACAGTGCAATATTTCTGAACATACAGTATGATATTTCTGAACATACAGTATGATATTTCTGAACATACAGTATGATATTTCTGAACATACAGTATGATATTTCTGAACATACAGTATGATATTTCTGAACATACAGTATGATATTTCTGAACATACAGTATGATATTTCTGAACATACAGTATGATATTTCTGAACATACAGTATGATATTTCTGAACATACAGTATGATATTTCTGAACATACAGTATGATATTTCTGAACATACAGTATGATATTTCTGAACATACAGTATGATATTTCTGAACATACAGTATGATATTTCTGAACATACAGTATGATATTTCTGAACATACAGTATGATATTTCTGAACATACAGTATGATATTTCTGAACATACAGTATGATATTTCTGAACATACAGAATGATATTTCTGAACATACAGTATGATATTTCTGAACATACAGTATGATATTTCTGAACATACAGAATGATATTTCTGAACATACAGTATGATATTTCTGAACATACAGTATGATATTTCTGAACATACAGTATGATATTTCTGAACATACAGTATGATATTTCTGAACATACAGAATGATATTTCTGAACATACAGTATGATATTTCTGAACATACAGTATGATATTTCTGAACATACAGAATGATATTTCTGAACATACAGTATGATATTTCTGAACATACAGTATGATATTTCTGAACATACAGTATGATATTTCTGAACATACAGTATGATATTTCTGAACATACAGAATGATATTTCTGAACATACAGTATGATATTTCTGAACATACAGTATGATATTTCTGAACATACAGTATGATATTTCTGAACATACAGTATGATATTTCTGAACATACAGTATGATATTTCTGAACATACAGTATGATATTTCTGAACATACAGTATGATATTTCTGAACATACAATATGATATTTCTGAACATACAGTATGATATTTCTGAACATATTTCTGGGCAGCACGGTGGCACAACTGGTAGAGCTGCTGCCTCTCAGCGAGCAGGTCCCCGGTTCAAATCCCGGTCCGGGGGCCTTTCTGGGTGGAGTTTGCATGTTCTCTCTGTGCATGCGTGGGTTTTCTCCGGGTGCTCCAGTTTCCTCCCACAGACCAAAAACATGCATGTTAGGCTGATTGGTAACTAAATTGACCCTGGTGAGTGAGACAGGTCCCTCTTGTAAATGAGTCCCCGTGGCTCAACGAGGCTAGCCTGTATAAATAACGGTTGAATGAATGAATGAAAAATGATATTTCTGAACATACAGTGTGATATTTTGAAAATACAGAATATTTCTGAACATACAGTGCAATATTTCTGAACATACAGTATGATATTTCTGAACATACAGTATGATATTTCTGAACATACAGTATGATATTTCTGAACATACAGTATGATATTTCTGAACATACAGTATGATATTTCTGAACATACAGTATGATATTTCTGAACATACAGTATGATATTTCTGAACATACAGTATGATATTTCTGAACATACAGTATGATATTTCTGAACATACAGTATGATATTTCTGAACATACAGTATGATATTTCTGAACATACAGTATGATATTTCTGAACATACAGTATGATATTTCTGAACATACAGTATGATATTTCTGAACATACAGTATGATATTTCTGAACATACAGATGATATTTCTGAACATACAGAATGATATTTCTGAACATACAGTATGATATTTCTGAACATACAGTATGATATTTCTGAACATACAGAATGATATTTCTGAACATACAGTATGATATTTCTGAACATACAGTATGATATTTCTGAACATACAGTATGATATTTCTGAACATACAGTATGATATTTCTGAACATACAGAATGATATTTCTGAACATACAGTGCAATATTTCTGAACATACAGTATGATATTTCTGAACATACAGAATGATATTTCTGAACATACAGTGCAATATTTCTGAACATACAGTATGATATTTCTGAACATACAGTATGATATTTCTGAACATACAGTATATTTCTGAACATACAGAATATTTCTGAACATACAGAATATTTCTGAACATACAGAATGATATTTCTGAACATACAGAATATTTCAAAGTCAAAGTCAACTTTATTGTCAGAACTGCAATATGTACAGGACATACACAGGATTGAAATTGCGTTTCTCTCAGTCCCTCGGTGCAACAGTAACCATCTAAACACTAAAACATTTAATAAACATAAGCATAAAATAGTAAAAGTGTAACACTGTCCTGAGTTTTTTCATAGTAGTATAAAAGTATGAAAATTTACACCAACACTGAAACACCAAACACCCCTAAAACACCAAACACCCAATGAACATAAGCATAAAATGAAATAATAAAAGTGTAATACTGTCCTGAGTTTTTTCATAGTAGTATAAAAAGTATAAAAAGTATATCTATAAAATAAACTGAAGGTTCTAGCATTGACATTTGCAAAGAGTGGCACAGCAGCATATAAGTCAAAGTCAAAGTCAAAGTCAACTTTATTGTCAGATCTGCAATATGTACTGTACAGGACATACACAGGACCGAAATTGCGTTTCTCTCAGTCCCTCGGTGCAACAGTAAACATCTAAACATTGAAACACTGAAACATATAATAATAGACATAAGCATAAAATAGTAAAACTAACACTGTCCTGAGTTTTTTGCATAGTGGTATAAGAGTATGAAAATTTACACCAACTCTAAAACTAAAACATTAAACATTTAATGAACATAATACTGTCCTGAGTTTTTGCATACTAGTATAAAAAAAGAGTATAAAAAGTATAACTAAAATAAACTAAAGGTTTCTAGCATTGACATTTGCAAAGTGGCAAAGCAGCGTATGAGTTAATGTACACAGTATATGTATGAGGTAGTAGTTGATGTTGTTATAGAGGCAAAAAGTGGCATATGCAGTAAGGCACATTGGGCATCCCTAAGTAAGACCGTTCAGAGCACACTGTATATGTATCAGCAGTGGTGTAGATATTAGAGTAGTGTAAATGTAAACAGTAGTAATTACATGTAAACAGTAGTAAAAAAAAGTAAACAGTATTAATAATATAAGTTAATGTACACAGTATATGTATGAGGTAGTTGATGTTGGTATAGAGGCAAAGTGGCATATGCAGTGAGGCACATAAGGCACATTTGGCATCCTTAGATAAGGCTAGTCAGAGAATACTGTATATGTATCAGCAGTAGTGTAGATATAAAAGTAGTGTAAATGTAAACAGTAGTAATAAATGTAAAACAGTAGTAATAAATGTAAACCGTATTAATAAATGTAAACAGTGAATGTAAACAGTAGTATGACTATAGGCAGTAATGTAATACAAACATTAGTGCAAATATGAGAAGTAGTGCAAACTGAATGAGCACATGACCGAGAGTTTAGTGAATAACCCGTTTGATGACACAGAGTCCAGTGTTAAAATCTTTGTGTTGTGTGGTAATGTGTGAGAAAGTTTTTTGTGTTAAGGCAGTTCAAATGGGAGGGGAGGCAGAGCAGGCAGAGTGTTTAGCATTCTGACTGCCTGATGAACAGAGCTGTCTCTCAGTCTGCTGGTTCGAGCCTGGAGACTCCTCAGTCTCCTCCCTGATGGCAGCAGTCTGAAGCAGCTGTGTAGTGGGTGTGTGGGATCACCTGCCATGCAGAGGGCTTTCCGAGTGAGGCGGTTGCTGTGTAAGTCCTGCAGTGAGGGGAAGGAGGTGCCGACGATCTTCTCAGCTGCTCTCACGATGCGCTGGAGGCTCTTGCGGCAGGATGCAGTACATGCACCAAACCACACAGTGATGCAGCTGGTCAGGACACTTTCTATGGCACCTCTGTAGAAGGTGCACATGATGGGGGTTGAAGCTCCAGCCCTTTTCAGCTTGCGGAGAAAGTAGAGGCGCTGGTGAGCCTTCTTGGCCAGTGATGCAGTGTTCCTGCTCCAGGACAGGTCCTCTGAGACGTGCACTCCCAGGAACTTGGTGCTGTCTACTCTCTCCACTGCGGTGCTGTTGATGGTCAGAGGGGCATGTTGTGCATCCCTCTTCCTGAAGTCCACGACAATCTCCTTTGTCTTCTCCACGTTGAGAGTGAGATTGTTGTGTCCGCACCACAAGGCCAGGCGGCTCACCTCGTTCCTGTAGTCCGTCTCATCGTTGTTGCTGATGAGACCTACCACTGTTGTGTCGTCCGCAAACTTGATGAAGTGGTTGGAGCTGTACGATGGTGTGCAGTCGTGTGTTAGCAGGGTGAATAGAAGGGGGCTCAGCACACATCCTTGTGGGGCCCCTGTGTTCAATGTGATGGTGCTAGATGTGTTACTCCCGATCCGTACTGTCTGTGGTCTCCCGGTCAGGAAGTCTACCCCAGACTGTCCAGTTTATGGATGAGCTGTTGGGGGATGATGGTGTTGAATGCCGAGCTGAAGTCGATGAACAGCATTCTAACATAAGAGTCCTTCGTGTCCAGATGTGTGAGAGCTGTGTGGAGGGCAGAGGAGATGGCATTGTCGGTTGAGCGATTAGGTCGGTATGCAAATTGGAAGGGATCCAGGGAGGCAGGGAGGACAGATGTGATGCTTTTCATGACTAGCCGTTCAAAGCACTTCATCAGGATGGGGGTGAGTGCTACTGGGCGATAGTCATTGAGGCATGCGGGCGTTGCCTTCTTTGGGACAGGGATGATGGTGGTGGCTTTGAAACAGGTGGGGACGATGGCCTGGCTCAGTGAGATGTTAAAGATGTCCGTGAAGACCGCTGCGAGTTCCCCTGCACAGTCCTTCAGCACACGACCAGGTATGTTGTCAGGACCAGAGGCCTTCCGGGCGTTAATCTTGATAAATGATCGCCTTACGCTGTCTGAGGACAGCGCCAGCACCTGGCCATCAGGAGAGGGGGGGAGTTTATGTGCAGGTGTGCTGTTACTTGCCTCAAACCGAGCAAAGAACTCATTCAGTTCATTCAGCGTAGAGGTTGAGCTGTCACAGGTCTGGGGGGATGGTTTGTAGTTTGTGATGGTCTGTATTCCCTGCCACAGACTGCGTGTATCCTTGCTGTCCTTGAAACGGTGAGCTATTTTCCTGGAATACTGCTTCTTGGCCTTTCTGATGCCCCAATCCAGGTTCTTTCTGGCTGTCCTCAGGCCCACCTGATCTCCCGCTTTGAAGGCAGCATTCCTGGCTCTCAGGAGTCTGTAAACCTCTGCTGTCAGCCATGGCTTCTGATTAGCCCGAACAGTGATAGTCGAGGTTTCTGAACCTACAGTATGATATTTCTGAACATACAATATGATATTTCTGAACATACAGTATGATATTTCTGAACATATTTCTGGGCAGCACGGTGG
>JBBPBX010091319.1:0-13955 GCA_038048925.1 Garcialebias charrua
TAATATACAAGTTTTACTTTTTGAATGGAATTACTGAAATAAATAAACTTTTTCATATTCTAATTTTATGACCAGCACCTGTATTTGCATCTCTCCCCCCAAAAAATGTGTTCCTCAGTTCTGTGTGAGCCCGTGTCCTCCACTTCTTTGTGGTGCATTAAATGTCCAGTGTGAAAGCCTCACCTCCACTTCTTTGTGGTACATTAAATGTCCAGTGTCCACTTCTTTGTGGTGCATTAAATGTCCAGTGTGAAAGCCCCACCTCCACTTCTTTGTGACACATTTTAATTGTCCAGTGTGAGCGCATGTCCTCTACCCTTTTTGCATGTTTTAAATGCTCTGCAGCATGAGTCCTTATAAAATCCTCTCTTGCTGCAGAATCCCCATTCATGATTCCATCTGCATTTGCAAAAAACAAACAAAAACAACAAAAAAAGAGTAATTAGTCATGTGCAAAGGCAATCTGGAAAATGCACAGTGCCTTGCTGGGGTCTCCCCTATAACTGGATTAATAAATAAATAAAAAACATCCACCCCAGCAAATGTTGATAGGTGGCTTGTTCACCGTCAGTATCCAAGGAAGAACAATCTGTTGAGCGATCTGGTTCAAGTTCAGAGTTATGTGAAATGTGAACATCCAATTCAGAGGGAAAATCATAAGAATGATTGGCATGATGGTCTGAATGAATACTGCCATGATCATCATCTGAAAAGGACCCATTTACAGGAATATCTACAGTTTCTGGTTCATTGGTGCCATCATCATGAAGAGAGTCAGAACTTTCAAGTGATTCACTGTGTTCACTATGCATGGCAATGACTTCATGCTGAAATGCAGAATTTTTATCAAAATCTTGAGAATCATCTTGGTCATCATCTAAACACTTAAATTTCCGCTTGGCAGCAAGATGATTTTGTCTCCAAAGAGTAGATTTAGGAACAGAATAAATGTATTTTGCCATTGTCAATGAGAGTTTAACCCTAACCCCTTAGAAGCCTCAGTTTCAGTTCCTCCACATATTGGACAAACAGGTTTAACAATGTCAATAAAAACAGCTTGTTCACATGCAAATGAGGAACATCAGCCTGACGGTCATTAGGGGCCTTGATGACTCACAGGGTGCTCATGCAATAACAGCATTGGGGGATGGGGGGAGGAACAACAGTTCAAGTCTCAAGTCTGTAGTGAAAAAGGTTAAAAAAGTAATAATAATCTTTCCACTTGAACGTCTTCAAGTTTCTTCACCTTATCCAGCTGAGTGAACTCTTTCGATCTGTATGGTTCAAACTGTTCAGAAGCTTTGTGTTTGCTTTAAACGCTCACCGGTCTCAGAGTTTATGTAGTTCTTGTCAGTTGATCTGTTGAGAGTCGCTGCGTAAGTGACCTCCACAACCTGGACGTGTTTGTTTCTCTCTTCCTGTTCGGCTACGTCCACACTGGAAGAGGGATTCAGGCCCCGTCATAGGACTCCTAAACCCAAACCCTATGAAACAGAGAGACGGGAATGACGGGGTGAGCTGCGTTCTGTTTTAAAGTTCCGGCAGAACCACAGTCTGACGGTTACAGAACATCTGGAACTGATGCTGAGGAAACAGCTGTTCACTGGAGAAAGTTTTAGCTTTAGAAGCAAAACTCAAATATTTTTGAGGCTAGCTAACTCTGAAATTAAAGTAAAACATCCGAAGTTGCAGTTCAAAAGCCTTAAACCTGTCTTGGTGTAACTTGGAAGCAGCTTATAAATTTTAATTAATTCAGAATAATTTAATGAGCAAACACAAACCTTCATTATTCAACTGGGGTTAGGAGCATAAGGCCTCAAGCCCTTACCTTTCTTGTTGGTATCTGCTGACCAGGGGATTTGGTTCAAGCATCAAGATCCAGCTGCAGGGCAGTGCTCCTCTGTGTTGAACCAAACAAACTAAAATGGTGGCAATGATGGGAAACCTTCACCACAAGGCATCCTGGGAGAAATCAAAGGGCCAATGAAAGGGCCTCCAACCAACAGTGGGGGTTGTGATTGCCCACCCTCAACTGTCACAGTGTTCAATCAAACCACCAGAACAGGTTTTGCTTCAACAAGGTTTTGCTTCTGGGGGGATAAACAGGAGTTAATGGAAGCCATTTTCTGGCACCAGAGTTTATCTGAGAGAAGTACTGTGGGAGAAAAGAGGGCCCTAAACCCTCTATTAAACATCTAACTAACAGAAGTGTACAATTTTTTATAACAACGCAGAAATAGAGATTTGGTGATAAATAATAACAACCATTAAGTTTGTACTATGCTCTTTAAATTAAATCACACCAAACATGTTTTTTCACATTGAATGTCCAGAGTGAACGTTCAGACAACATTCAGACAACATTAGAAGTGCACTTCAAAACAAAAATAGAGATTTGGTGATAATAATTAATGACCATTAAAGTTTTAAAGATTAAAAAACTAATTAAATAAAATTATGCTACTTGTTTTTTTTTCTCACAGTAAACAAACATTCAGAAAACGTCAGAAGTGTGCACTTTCATATCAAGACAAAAATAAAGATTTGGTGACAATAACCATAGGTTTTAAATATATATAAAAAACTGATTAAATGATCACAGCAAACATTTGTTTTTCACAGTAATTGATAGTTTACAGTGCAGGGCAAACTTTTTATAACAAGACAAAAATAGAGATCTGGTGACAACAACCATGTAATTATGGTTATAGATAAAGAACCCATATGAGTGGGGGTCTCGTACGTGGGCCCATTGCTCTATTGAAGATATAAAGACTGATTAAAGAAGTCACAGCAAACATGATTGTCATGTCAAGTGAATGTTCATAGTGAACGTTCAGACAATGTTCAGACAATGTCAGAAGTGCACACTTTTTGTAACAAAACAAAAATAGAGATTTGGTCATAAATTATAACAACCATTAAAGTGTCAAAGATGTAGGAAATAAGTGAATGAAAATACACCAATTTTTTTTTTCTTACAGTGAGTGAACGTTCAGAGTTAACGTTCAGGAAACATTCAGACAACGTTCAGATAATGTTCAGACAATGTTCAGACAATGTTCAGGCAATGTTCAGGCAATGTTCAGACAATGTCAGAAGTGCACACCTTTTGTAACAAAACAAAAATAGAGATTTGGTCATTAATTATAACAACCATTAAAGTGTCAAAGATGTAAGAAATAAGTGAATGAAAATACACCAATTTTTTTTTCTTACAGTGAGTGAACGTTCAGAGTTAACGTTCAGGAAACATTCAGACAACGTTCAGATAATGTTCAGACAATGTTCAGACAATGTTCAGGCAATGTTCAGACAATGTTCAGGCAATGTTCAGGCAATGTTCAGGCAATGTTCAGGCAATGTTCAGACAATGTTCAGACAATGTTCAGACAATGTTCAGACAATGTCAGAAGTGCACACCTTTTGTAACAAAACAAAAATAGAGATTTGGTCATAAATTATAACAACCATTAAAGTGTCAAAGATGTAAGAAATAAGTGAATGAAAATACACCAATTTTTTTTTCTTACAGTGAGTGAACGTTCAGAGTTAACGTTCAGGAAACGTTCAGACAACGTTCAGATAATGTTCAGACAATGTTCAGACAATGTTCAGGCAATGTTCAGGCAATGTTCAGGCAATGTTCAGACAATGTTCAGACAATGTCAGAAGTGCACACCTTTTGTAACAAAACAAAAATAGAGATTTGGTCATAAATTATAACAACCATTAAAGTGTCAAAGATGTAAGAACTAATTGAATGAAATTACACCCAAAAAAAATTTTCTAACAGTGAGTGAATGTTCAGCGTTAACGTTCAGGCAACGTTCAGACAAGGTTGGGTCCTGAACATTCGACATTCGACCTTTAGACAACGTTCACTGAACGTCATCTGAACATTTGCTTGCTAGCTGGGATGCTCCTTACCTGCAGAGAGCTGGTTGTATTACATCACTGCCTATAATCATAATACTGTTTACATTCTCTGTTTACATTTATTAATACTGTTTACTTTTATTACTACTGCTTACATGTAACTACTACTGTTTACATTTACACTACTCTAATATCTACACCACTGCTGATACATATACAATGTGCTCTGAACGGTCTTATTTAGGGATGCCCAATGTGCCTTACTGCATATGCCACTTTTTGCCTCTATAACAACATCAACTACTACCTCATACATATACTGTGTACATTAACTCATACGCTGCTTTGCCACTTTGCAAATGTCAATGCTAGAAACCTTTAGTTTATTTTAGTTATACTTTTTATACTCTTTTTTTATACTAGTATGCAAAAACTCAGGACAGTATTATGTTCATTAAATGTTTAATGTTTTAGTTTTAGAGTTGGTGTAAATTTTCATACTCTTATTCCACTATGCAAAAAACTCAGGACAGTGTTAGTTTTACTATTTTATGCTTATGTCAATTATTATATGTTTCAGTGTTTCAATGTTTAGATGTTTACTGTTGCACCGAGGGACTGAGAGAAACGCAATTTCGGTCCTGTGTATGTCCTGTACAGTACATATTGCAGATCTGACAATAAAGTTGACTTTGACTTTTGACTTTGACTGTGCTGCAGCCCATCAGAGTGTACCACCAACTGTAATCAGGTTCAAAGTCATGTTACTGATAATAATCTGATGCTGCTGTGCTAACAGATTAACTATCTCCTCATTTATAAAACCAATACCAAAGTATAACTTAACAAGATGCTCAACATTCTTTATTTTCCCACAGTTAGAATGCAGTAAACCCTGCTGTATTGTGTTGGAGTTCCGACAATATTACTTTGAACGACCCATGTAGCTTCGGATTGATTATTTGCTGACACGCCTACTGGATTGATTGACAAGTCGCGTCATGATCGTACTCTGAGAAAAACAATTAATGTGAGCTGCAAAAAAAAAAGAAGTCTCAGACGACTTTATTCTTGTAATATTAAGACTTTATTCAAGTTTATTCTCGTAATTTTATGGCTTTTATTTTATTTTTTCTTAGTGTGGCGAAACAATTTATTTCCTAGCGTGGGCCTGAAGCTCCATCATACCATGCTGTTCTTGTGATGTGCAAGAAAAAAAACATCCATGCCAAATCTTTACTGCTACATGTTTTATGTGTGTGGTTTTAGACTTCTCTGTTCTAGGCTAGCAGTGCAGAATTAGAAACAGCACTTTTAATGAAACCCATTCTTCATTGTTGCAGTCTGAGCTCTCAGTGAGGAGTTATATTTTTCTAAATTTGTATACTTTTGACAGACTTTGAAAAAAGCTAAGAGTAGGTCATAAACAGGATTGAATAGGACAGCACATTTAAAGGGATAATCTGGTCATTTTTAAAGTAATGCTCTGTCAAATTGTTAGTAGTCATTAGTACCCAATCGCCTGCGTCAAGTCATTTGAGAAACAGTAAGCTATAGAATTATATTTTAAAAAATGTAAAAAATAAATAAAAATACATGGTCTTATTTGGCTAGTCATTAGTTTAGCCTGGACAAAGGCTTTTGCCCTTTTCTTCACGCTCAGTGTTCTGAGACCGAAGCTAAAACTGACTATACTATCATAAATGTGTCTTTATCTGGCTAGTTAGTCTGAGATTACATAGTCCTGGACCAGGGTAAAATGAACTAGTGTTCCATTAAATATGATAAAAAAACAGAATAAACTTAAACATATATCGGTAACACTCTGATGCATGCTCAATAATCCAGGTAGAAAAATCTAAAAAAGCTAAGTCTGGTCCTCTGGACATTCAAAAAATAAAACAAAACAAAGCAAAAAAAAATGTAGAAACGTTTCGTCTTTCGTCCGAAAGACTTCCTCAGTCTGAGTTGCTGTGTTCAGCTCAGTCTTATAAATAGCACCCTCCCACAGTGTTGCACAACCAGTTGGCTGATGACAGCCTGAAACCAGTTGCTCACATGATCAAGGAGGGCCATCAGCCTAACAATGGATCATTAGCACCCTGATGGTTGTTTGCTATTCACAGAGGGCTGAGTGATACTAGCAATAACAGCATTGTAAGAGGGGGACAGTTGAACCCGGAGGCCTCCACCCCTGTTTAATGATGGACGGTTTCTTTTCACAAAGATGGCCTCCTTTACTCCTCTCTCAAACCATCGTTCCTCTCTATCAAGGATGTGAACATCTTCATCCTTGAAAGAGTGACCGCTGGCGTGGAGATGAGTGTAGACTGCAGAGTCCTGACCTGATGATGTTGATCTTCTGTGCTGGGCCATCCTTTTGGCCAGTGGCTGTTTAGTTTCCCCGATATAAGACTGATCACAGCCCTCCTGACACTGAACAGCATACACAATATTACTCTGTTTGTGCCGGGGGACTGGATCTTTGGGATGAACCAGTCTTTGCCGTAATGTATTTTGGGGTTTAAAAGCCACTGGGACGTTGTGTTTAGAGAATAAACGTCTCAATGTCTCTGAAACTCCCGCAACATACGGAATGACCACTGGTCTGGGTCTGGGTTCCTTCTTTTCACCTGATGGCTGGCTGGAGTCCTGTTTGGGTTTCTTCTCTGCTTTCAGGAAGGCCCAGTTAGGATATCCACATTTCCCTAGAGCCTGTTTTGTGTGTGATTTCTCCTTCTGTCTGGCTCCTAAGTTAGTGGGGACGCTGTCTGCTCTGTGATACAGAGTCCTGATGACTCCTAACTTGTGCTCCAGAGGGTGATGGGAGTCGAACTGTAAATACTGGTCTGTGTGGGTGGGTTTGCGGTACACATCAGTTTGCAAATTTCCTCTATCAGAAACTGAGACCTCACAGTCCAAGAAAGCCAACCTGCCATTTTTTACATCTTCTCGTGTGAACTTGATATATTTATCCACAGAGTTGATGTGATCAGTGAAATGTTGGACTTCCTGAGATTTAATTTTAACCCAGGTGTCATCAACATACCTGAACCAATGACTTGGTGGTCTCCCTGAAAAGGAAGTCAAGGCTTTCTTTTCTACCTCCTCCATGTACAGGTTGGCAACAATAGGAGAAACTGGCGACCCCATAGCACACCCATGTTTCTGCCTATAATATTGCTCCCCATATGTGAAGTAGGTTGACTGCAGGCACAGTTTCAAGAGTTGACACAGTTGCTCTGTGGAAAGTGTGGTCCTGCTGTTCAGAGTGGTGTCTGATTTTAACCTTAAACAGACCACCTCTACTGCTTCATCAACAGGGATGCACGTAAAGAGTGATGTGACATCAAAAGAGACCATTGTTTCATCAGTCTCCATGATGACACCCTTCACCTTCTCCACAAAGTCCATGGTGTTCTGTATGTGGTGTTCTGAGCTGCCAACTAAAGGGATGAGTACAGATGCCAGATATTTGGAAACATTGTAAGTGACCGAGTTAATCATGCTAACAATTGGTCTTAAAGGTACACCTTGTTTGTGGATTTTAGGTAAACCATACAGACTGGGTGTGGCCTCCCCTGGGTACAGTCTGTGGTACAGAATACTGTCAATAGCCTTGTCCTGCTTTAAAATTTTCAGGCAATCTATCAACTTCTTCTCTAAACACAACGTCCCAGTGGCTTTTAAACCCCAAAATACATTACGGCAAAGACTGGTTCATCCCAAAGATCCAGTCCCCCGGCACAAACAGAGTAATATTGTGTATGCTGTTCAGTGTCAGGAGGGCTGTGATCAGTCTTATATCGGGGAAACTAAACAGCCACTGGCCAAAAGGATGGCCCAGCACAGAAGATCAACATCATCAGGTCAGGACTCTGCAGTCTACACTCATCTCCACGCCAGCGGTCACTCTTTCAAGGATGAAGATGTTCACATCCTTGATAGAGAGGAACGATGGTTTGAGAGAGGAGTAAAGGAGGCCATCTTTGTGAAAAGAAACCGTCCATCATTAAACAGGGGTGGAGGCCTCCGGGTTCAACTGTCCCCCTCTTACAATGCTGTTATTGCTAGTATCACTCAGCCCTCTGTGAATAGCAAACAACCATCAGGGTGCTAATGATCCATTGTTAGGCTGATGGCCCTCCTTGATCATGTGAGCAACTGGTTTCAGGCTGTCATCAGCCAACTGGTTGTGCAACACTGTGGGAGGGTGCTATTTATAAGACTGAGCTGAACACAGCAACTCAGACTGAGGAAGTCTTTCGGACGAAAGACGAAACGTTTCTACATTTTTTTTTTTGCTTTGTTTTGTTTTATTTTTTGAATGTCCAGAGGACCAGACTTAGCTTTTTTAGATATATCGGTAACACTTTATAATAACTACACATTATTTAGCCTTATTTAAGCATTAATAAACATTTAATTAACATTGAAAACATCATTAATTAAGGATGATTCACACTTAATACACTATTAATTAACACACTTATTAACGCTTTATACATAAAGAATAATGAGTTCCAAAACCTACGTACTCAATGTTTATTCATGCTTAATAACTCATGAATTAACTATGCTATCTATATTTGTAAATGCACAAATTAATGTGCTTTCACCACATGTATTAAATGCGTACTAATTGTTAAATAATGTTTGAATTCACTATCTATTAATCCTGCAATGCATCATTAATTAAGGCAGTTGCTAGTAGTTACTTAAGTGTATTTGTGAACCCATTCTAAAGTGAAGACTATTCATGGTTTATTAAGGTTTTGTTCATGTTTAATAAATCCTAAATAGCCACACAAGTTATTTTTCACTTGTGGAAATCAGACAAAATGAATTCACTATCTATCCTGCAATGCATCATTAATTAAAGACCGTGTAAAGTGAATTTCAACATTTTCTTCAATAAACATTATAAATGTCATAATTGTAATCTTGTAAATGAGTAAAAAGTCTCAAAATTGTAGCTCAATTAATTTTGGAGTTATAGAGCAAACTGTGTATAAACATTTTTCTGTTTCAGGATTTTTTAGGCGTGTTTTAAACGTGACCGCGTTTCGTCACGCGGTCCTCATTAGTATAGCCCCACCCCCTGCAGCTCCAGCCGTATAAATTCGCCTCGGTGGAGCCGTTCACTCGCGAATCGCAGATAGCATCAGATAGCAATAGCATATGTGACCTATGTGGTTCTGGTGGCTTCTCTCGGTGTTAATGAACGACAAGGAGCTTCTCAAGTTGGCATCAGTTGTCTCTTTATTTCTCCATCTGTATTTCACACAATGGGCATCGAGATAAGGTCAGTCTCTGGCCTAAACAAGCTCCTCATCAGTGATCCTCATGGCTCTGAGGATTACCCATAATTACAGTAACCACAGTAAAATAATTGAAAACTACAGTGATCGTATAGTGGATTTTGTTTACAACAAAGGAACAACCAGTGAGTGTGCGTTTCAAATAAAGTAAAGCAATTAACTAAAAGACCCTGAAAAATAAAATACAATAAAATACTGACATTTTATTTACTGGATGCCATTTTTATATTTTAGTTTACATAACCTTGCATTTTAGAACAATGCAAAAACAAATGAAATGTATCTTTATATAAAACTCTGTTTATATAAAACTCAGCCTTATGTTAACCATCTGCTACAAGAGATTTAGTAAAACATACCTGTATTTCACACAATGGGCATCGAGATAAGGTCAGTCTCTGGCCTAAACAAGCTCCTGCAAGGAGTAGCCATAATGTTACCACATGGGGGAATTCCCACCACACTTTCTCACAAACTAAACATTCTTAAACAGGACAAAAACAATATAATAGCTGATCTAGCGTGACCTAGATTAAGCATATTTCAATAATGTACAAAAACTAAGACCATAAACATATTCTATAAAATGCATAAATAATATTTCTTTATCACATAGCAGAGACATGTTACCTCATCAGTGATCCTCATGGCTCTGAGGATTACCCATAATACCCTGCTCTTTTTAAGGTGAATGCAATAAAACATTTTACCAACAGATGGTGCTGTTTTAGCAGAATTTAACCAGAACCATTTTAACTATGTTACATACACCCCCCTTAAATTCTGCTAAAAATGGGGTTATATCAAACAAGCACACACAGCACTAAAATAAAAGTGCGATAAAGAGAGCACATAGTAGTTACATCAGTTCGAAACTTCCCCTAAGGAATAATGTTAGCAAGAGCGCGACCAATACTCTTACTATCACAGACCCAAAAGATGCCATTTACACCTTTTGATTTACAACCATTGCTCTACAAGGCAATCACTGAGAAATAAAAACTTCAAGAGAGAAAAAAAAACACAAATCTACCCTGCAAACATGGTCTTTACAAAGGAAAACACAGAGTCCACAGTTGACATTGAATCATCCACAACTTGTTCATTCATTTCACATACAAGTCTGGCTGGAGGCTTAACAGGCCTACCCGACCTAGTGCATAGCCGAGAAGGCTGAGTGCAAACAACATCAGTTACGGGTAAGTCTAGTTTTGTGTCAGTACTGTGTTCAGCTGACAGATCATGCTGAATGAGCTCAGAGTGGACAGCTGCAGTTGTAATGTTTGAAATTGGTTCAGGAGTGTTTGACAGTGCAACAGATTCAGGAAGATCAGATTCAGGCAAATCTTCAGTCACATCAGTTGAGACAGGAAACACAATGTCCACTGAAGAACCACATACTGGAATGTCAGAAGCATAGTCAGTGTGATTTACAACTTCATCCACACAACTGTTGTTCTCCATCTGTAAAAGCCAGTTCACAGTTTTAGTTTCATTGTCCTGTGCCTCATCAGGCACAACAGGGTCAGAGAGTCCACTTCCTGCTGTAGAAGGGCAAGGGGAATTGTCTGCATCATCAGAAACAGCAGCAGCAGTGAGAAAGTTGACAGGGAGGAGAAGATTTCTGTGGAGAACCTTTGTCCTTGATGTGACAGGGTCTTTGATCTGATATACATTTATATCAGGCTTCACAGACACCACTTCATACACTGTTGATTCCCATTTGTCTGCAATCTTCCTCTTCCCTCGCTCACCACGATTAGCAACCAAAACTCTGTCACCCACATCGAGAGGAGAACCTTTAGCCTTGCGGTTGTAGTACATTGCTTGGTGGGCTTGTTCTGATGAGCTGTTTTGTCTAGCAATGCGAGCAGCAACAGAGAGGTCATGTTTGAGACGGGAGACAAACTCATGATGGTCTACAACTGGGCCATTTGACAGGGCATGCTGAAAAACCACATCAATGGGCAGGCGCGGGATCCTGCCGAACATAAGGAAAAATGGTGCAAACCCAGTTGTTTCATGCTCAGTGCAATTGTAGCAAAATGTTAACATTTTAAGCATCTGAGGCCATCTTGCCTTGGACTGGGGAGGAAGTGCTCGTATCATGTTACCTAAGGTTCTGTTGTAACGTTCAACAATGCCATTCCCCATCGGGTGGTACGGCGTAGTGTGAGATTTTTGTATGCCAGCCATTTCCAAAAGTTCTTTGATGAGACGACTTTCAAAATTTGCCCCTTGATCTGAATGAATGCGTTTAGGAAAGCCATATATGCAAAAGAAGTCATCCCACAGACGACGAGCAACTTGTTTGGCTGACTGGTTTTTGCATGGAAACGCATGTGCCATCTTAGAAAAGTGGTCTGTTACAACCAGGACATCCACACTACGCTTATCTGAGAGCTCAGCTGTCCAAAAGTCAATACAGACCAGTTCCATCGGCTCAGAGGTGTGAATACTTTCAAGGGGAGCTCTGTCATTAGGTTCTGGACTTTTACCAACGACACATCGAAAGCAACACTTCACATGGTTAATGATGTCACGTTCCATCCCAATCCAAAAGAACCTCTGTCTGGCGAGAGACAGCGTGCGGGCCTGGCCCTGATGACCAGCTGAATCATGCACGCCTTGGAGGACTTTGGCTTTTAAAGAGTCAGGGACGATAAACTGTTGAGTTGTCATGTTCATTTGTTTGTCTTTCTTAACTCTGTACATCAGGCCATCTTTAATGACAAGCTTAGGCCAATGTCTCAGCAGGTTTAAAACACCAGGTGACTCACTTGCACGCTCACGTCTGGTGGGTCTCCTGTGACGTTGCATATAATAGAGAAGTCTGCCCAACACACCATCCTGACTTTGTAAATTAGCAAGTTCACTTTTTGGCAGCAAGGCAGATTGATCAATGTCACTCAGTTGCAAAACAACTGGATCAGTGGCTCTCATCTGACTGAAACCTCCAGACTCATGTGCCTCAAGAACAGCTGACACATCTTGTGATGTTAATGATGTCTGGGGAGTCGGTGAGGGTACCTCAGCATTGTCATCTGTGCACTCAACAACCAGTTGACAGTTGGTCGTACAACGAAATGCGTCTTGGACCGTTTTGTCCATCATACCGTTCACCTGGTTAAGTAGTGCGGTATATGGTTCAGTTACAATGCGATGGCTCATGCATGACTGAACAAATGGTTCTCTACTCAAGGCATCGGCGACAACATTTTTGCTACCAGGAACATAGTTCAGATCGAAACTATAGGCAGCGAGCCTGGAAACCCACCGCTGTTCACACGCATCTAACCTTGGCTTGGTTAGTATGTATGTCAATGGGTTGTTGTCTGTCCAGACTGTGAAATGACGCCCTTTTAGCCAGTGGCTAAACTTGTCGCATATTGCCCATTTAAGAGCAAGAAATTCCAAGCGGTGTGCTGGATAGTTTAGCTGCGAGCGTGAGAGAGTCCTACTGGCAAAAGCCACTGGTCGAGCCACCCTCCCATCAGGAGGAAGCTGTGACAAAACAGCTCCAATGCCATCAAAAGAGGCATCAACTGCAAGGATGAATGGAGCATTAAAATCTGGATGAGCCAAGGTAACACTACTTATCAACTCATTTTTCAAAGTTTTAAATGCTTCTCTGCACTCATCAGTCCAGTCAGATGGGGACAGTTTAACCTGACCCTTTTTGAACTTGGGTTTGTTGCCTCGCCTCTTGTTGTTTGTTGTTCCAGGTTCAGCTACAAGGCTAAAAAGTGGTCTAGCTTTGACAGAGCACTTCTCAATAAAGTGATGATAATAAAGGACCATCCCAAGAAAAGATCTAATTTTCCTGGCACATGGTGTCTCACCATCAGGCTCCATAAGATCAGTTTCCTGCACATCACTGATAGCCTGAACTTTACTAGGATCAGTGCTCACACCATCCTCACTTATCACATGACCCAAAAATTTCACTGACCTACGAAGGAAGTGACACTTTTTGGGAGACAGTTTTAAGTTATTTGCGGCCAGACGAGAGAAAACCATCTGGAGCCGATCAAGCGCAACCTGTTCAGATGGGGCAAAGACCATCAGGTCATCCAAATAACATAGCAAGCTAGTGAAATTTTGGTCCCCAAAAATAGACATCATCATCCTCATGAAAGTTGCGGGGCTGTTGGTCAAGCCTTGAGGCATTCTATTGTACTCATGCAGGCCAAATGGAGACGAAAAGGCAGTAAACCTTTTGTCATCCTCATGTAGCCTCACATTATAGAACCCTGAAGTCAGGTCCATGGTGGAAAAGAATACATTCCCACCAAGTGCAGCAAGGGCATCTGTTTGATGAGGCAATGGATGCGCGTCTTTAACGGTTCGCGCATTCAGCCATCTGAAATCATTGCAGATGCGGAGATCTCCATTAGGCTTAACAACCAGAACCAGAGGAGAAGCGTATTCGCTTTGTGATTTACGAATAATTCCTAACTCCTCCATTTCACTCAGAGCAGTGCGCAGTTTTTCATAATGACAGGGAGGAACACGCCTGTATGGTAGTCTAAAGGGTTTGTCATCTACAAGACGTATTCTGTGCACAAAATCTTTAGCATCCCCACAGTCCATTTTATGCTGAGAAAAAATGTATTCATATTGCTGAATGATTTGCAATAACTTATTTTTCCACTCAAGGGAGACTTCACAAGACGACAGGTTCAAGTCCTGGAGTCCGATGTCACTCAGAATTTGAGACATCTCCTCGTCCGTTACTGGGGTCTTTACAGGGTC
>JBBPBX010091320.1:0-13955 GCA_038048925.1 Garcialebias charrua
TTCGAGCATAGACATTCTGAGTTTAAACTTTTCATACAAAGCATTATACAATGGATAAACGATGTAATATGCCCTCCAGAGGATGATGTTGGTCCACACAACAGTGTTTCAAAGGCTAACTCAGTTATAAGCAGTGCATCACAAGGATCAAGTACAATTTCAACGCGGCTGAGAATTAAAGCAGAACGTGAAGCACTCTTAGCAAGAGCAGCAGCTATGAAAAACATAGAAGCAATTCAACTAGAAGAAGCCCGTCTAAAATTCAGAAAAGAGCAACTAGAAATTGAAACAGAACTTGCTATTTCAGATGCAAAATTAAAGGTGTATGAAGAGTTTGAAGACGCTCAGAAGTCTGAGGTTGATTCTTTTCAAGCTACTCCAAAACTCAGAACTGAGCCTGTTCATTCTGCAGGCAAATCAGAAAAACAAGAAACATTCTCAGAGGATGGACAACAGGCAAATCTCAACCCTCCTGTATCAAAGAAGTCTCCTTCAAAGAGCACTCCAACACATGTCCAGTGTTCTGATGCTTTTTCAGCTGATCTGTTTCAGGTTCTGCAGCAACAAAATCACCATACTGAAATGCTCATAAAACAGCAAGGCTTGTCCCGACTTCCTCAGAGAGAAATTTCAGTATTTACAGGTGACCCCCTTACCTACAGATCCTTCATAAGAGCCTTTGAGCATGCCATTGAGAACCAAACGGATAGCCAACAAGATCGTTTGTATTATCTAGAACAGTTCACAGGCGGAGAACCGCTAGAACTTGTACGTAGTTGTGAGCACATGAAGCCAGACAGAGCTTATAGAGAAGCAAGAGTTTTGCTTGATCGACACTATGGAGATGAGTTAACCATTTCCACAGCATATATCAAAAAGGCTATGGAATGGCCTCAAATAAAACCAGAAGACAGAAAGGGGCTGAATACATTTGCATTATTTCTGATTGGATGTTCCAACACATTGAACGATGTGGACTACATGTGTGAAATGAACAACCCAACAAACATGAAAAGCATATTGTGCAAACTTCCATATAAACTGAAAGAAAAGTGGAGAAGTCATGCTTACAACTTTAAAGAAAGAAAAGGAACACCAGCCAAATTTCCTGATCTTGTAGAGTTCATCTACCAACAAGCAAAGATTGCCAATGATCCGTTATTTGGAGATATTCTTGATGCCACTCCAGGTAGTCAGAGTGGTGCACAAAAGAAATTTGACCAAGTTAAAGGCCTTTCAAAGAGAAGCAGTTTTGCTGTAAATATATCTCCTGTTGAAAAGGATGCAACAAAGAGTCAACATGATGAAACTTCATCATTCAAAACAGTCAGTGCTTTTCAAAGCCCATGTCTTTATTGTAAGGACAGCCATGCTTTGAGTGTTTGCAACAAAATTAAAGAAAAGCCTTCGAAAGACAGAATACAGTTTCTGAAATCACAAGGTCTTTGTTTTGGATGTCTAACTGCAGGTCATCTATATAAAGACTGTAGAAAAAAGGCCTCATGTTCGGACTGTTCTCTTAAGCACCCCACTATTCTACATGTGTTGAAGCAGGATGTTGTGTCAGAAGAAAACAATGTGGATGACAACCCACAAAACACAAGTGAAGTTACAAGTGCTCTTGTGTCTGCTGGTTGTAAAAGTGAAGTCACTGGGGCCGGAGAAAATGACTGCATACTTCCCATTGTACCTGTACAAATAAGACACAGGAAAAACAGGAAGATCATTAAGACTTATGCATTCCTGGATCAAGGTAGCACAGCAACCTTTTGCACCGAGGATCTTGCGAATAAGTTAAACATTCGTGGGAAAAAGAAAGAAATCCTTCTTCGCACCATGGCACAGGAACAGAAAGTCTGTAGTTATGTTCTTACAGATTTAGAGGTCTGTGGCCTCGATGAACAAGACTTCATCACGCTGCCAGATGTGTACACTCAACCAGACATCCCTGCAACAAGGGGTAATATACCAAAAGAGCGAGATTTGGAGAGATGGCCTTACCTGAACCAAGTTCATCTTCCCAGACTAGAGTCAAATATTGGACTTCTCATTGGTGCTAATGCTCACCAGGCTTTGGAGCCATGGAAGATCATCAACAGCCAGAATGATGGACCTTATGCTGTGAAAACAGCTCTGGGCTGGGTGGTAAATGGACCAGTCAGCAGATGTCAAGTTATGGACTTATGTGTCACTAAAAAACAAGATTTTCTTGTCAATCGTATATCTGTATTGAACATTGAAGACATGCTGGTGAAGCATTACAATGCAGATTTCCCAGAGCAACAGTATGAGGACAAACAAGAACCATCTCAGCAGGATAAGCAGTTCATGCATGCTGTAACTACATCAGCACAGCTCTCAGATGGTCATTATTGCATCAAGCTGCCTCTGAAAGATGACATGAGACCCCTTCCGGCACCAGAGACGGATGAAGAAAAAGACAGAGTCCCAACACCTCACTCTCCTCCCAAGAAGAAAAAGAGTGAAACAAAGAAACGTTTTGCCAACTCAGATGAAGACAACCCTGTTCATATGAAAAAACACAAAAAGGAGAAGGCAAAGGAGGCAGGAAAGCATAAAGACAAAAGAAAAAAGGGAAAGAAAAAGAAAGCAAAGAAGGATGCTAGTGGCTCAACCAATCTGTTTGAAAAGTTTTTGCTAAACTGTGAAACTAAAGATCGAGCTCCTCGCAGGTCACCAACTCATCCACCTGCTGTAGAGAAAAGCAGCAGCAAGCCCACAAAGTTAACAGGAAAGAGTGAAAAGTTTTCCAAGCCTGCTAAGAAGTCTGCTACTCAGAAACCAGACTACAACAAGACAGAGAGGACCAAGCAACAAGAGGCTTCCAGACTGGACCATAGTTCTGGCTTTAGCCTGGACAGTGACGAACAAGAAGAGGAATGCACGGGAAAAGCACAACCTACAGATGACTTCAGAGAACGAAAGGAGAGGCCTGAGGACGTGCAGCATCCAAGCTGGGAGAAGAAAATATCAGCTGATGATAGGAGGAAGAGGAGAGAGGACAGTGAGCTTAGACTCTATGTGGTCTGTGATGAAGATCAGGAGCCACCATAGAGCTCTGATAAATCTGACAAGAGTCAAGCCACTTTGAGTCTTGGAATGGACCTCAACATGGACTGGATGACTCTGGACGACTTCCAGACGCATCTGAATGGAGAATAAAATTTTTCATTAAGAGACTGTTTTGTAACCAAATTAAGCAAGCTTTTGTTTGATAAGTTACTGAAATATGTATGGCTCCAATTTAAGTTGAGTTAATAATTGATATGTTAATACATAGTCAATTAGGGGCCGGAAAATGTAGGAGCCATATAAAGGATTTAAGTTTAAAAGAAATGTTTATTTTGTTGCCTGAATTGATTCTGTGAGTTACAGCCAGGTTCTATTGTTTGAAGAAAAATAAGCATTTGGAATTGTATGCTGTTGAAGCTTATGACGTGGTGCCTTCTGATTGGCTGTTGAAATGGGTATAAATAGGACGTAAGCATTCGTTTATTCAGTAGAAGTCTGGCACCCGAAGAGTAACACAGTCTTTTGACCGTCACTTTCTATTTGTTTTGAATCTGTATGCCTTTTTTTTGTGTATATTTTTATTAAGTTCAGTAAAGACACAAATATAATCGCTGGATTCAAGACCTCCTTTTTTGAAGAAATGTGTCGCGTATGAAAGAGCTTGAAGGGGCTAGACTAGTGAGAGCTTCTGCACTTACAGTTAGGTCTGAAATTGTTAAGTGTTAAAAAAATAATAATGAATAAATGAAAAAGAAGGGAATTGTATCTGTATTTATAGTTCAGAAAGTCTATTTTTTTATTTTTTTGCTCGTTATTCTATTGCACAATTCATAATCCAAATCAAAATAATAATAAATGGAGCACTGAGTTTGTCACTGAAGATTATAGAATTTATCTGACAATACTTTATGCAGTTATTATAAATCAAGTCAGCTGTTTTGTCGACCAGTCATCATCTCGAAGGGAGAGATAGTTTTTATTTTAATCACGATGGTTACTGAACAACACGATAAAAATCCACTTTTTGGATGAGTTTTGTACCTGGATGTGACAAACGCTGAAATAACTTCATTTATTTACTCTCTGAAGAAAAAGAACGGCTTTTTCTCCGGTGAGTGTGCTTGTGAGTCACGGCTGAGTTCTTAACTCAAGTAGTCATGGGAGTTGTAGTTCTTTCTCTCTGACCTATCACAGTGTGTCTACACAGCCCCGACAACCAGAGCCATATAAAGTGAGAGTTGCGACACTTCCATAGAGATCCGTTGTAAGAATGGAATGCGGAAGTCACGTGGGTCATGGAGGAGGCGATTTGTTCCATGCTCTGTTTAACAGTCTGACTCTGCCTGCAGTAGCGCTCCGTTGCCGCCAGAGGGCGCAGCTCCACAAGGTTTCCATGGCCGTTGTTTGGAACGATTGACTGCCAGTTGGCGACTTCAAAGAGTGTCAGAACTCTCTATATATACGGCTCTGCCGACAACCAATCACAGAACTTGTAGTCGTCATGGGAGTTGTAGTTCTTTCCCTCTGACCTATCACAGTGTCTCTACACAGCCCCGACAACCAATCACAATACATAAACAAACGCCACGGCCATTTTGAACAGAAAGTAGCTATCAGTTAGCAAAAGTTTCCGGACTTTTCAACACATAAAAACGCTTATAAACAGAGCAGTAAAATTCTGAAATATAGCAAATCACTTTCTACAGTTACACTAAGATCAACGCTCAGCAACACAGCGATTCAACTGTCGAAAACAATGACGGACTCTCTCGGAACCGTTCGGTCCACAGCAGATCCTGGACACACCAAACCACTGAGCAGAAAAAGTTTCTGACAGCATATGCTTGTTTACCCGCTTCAAATGCAATAACTACACAACAGCACTTCCTCGCAGTTGTTATAAATGAGCTTATTAGGCAAAAAGTTGACGCGGAGGTCAAACGTGAATGCGCTATTCTGTGACAAGTCAGCAGTGAGTCCAAACAAACAGAACCAGAACCTGACCCACACACACAGCAGCGACAATTCTATAACCAAACAGCTTCAAACAAGGACAGGATTTATTTAAAAAAATACATACATTCGGTTCTTCTCTTCTCTCACAGTTGGGTTAAATACAAAATAAGTCCATAAATCTTTTCTGGGCTGGCGGCCACCGACCGAGCTCCTTCGTGCAACATGCTGCTGCAGGATCTTCCATGGTCCAGTTTGAAAAGGAAGTCACAGGTGAGCGCGCAGCGCGTGGCCATGCTGAATAAACACCGCGGTGGTGGGCGTGACCAAACAGCTGACTTTCCGACACAGAATATAATTATGGGCACTTGGGCAGAAATATAAATTATTGATTGAACGAAACATTTTCGTTCAGTCTCGTCTCGTCTAACGAAAACTCACACACATTTCGTCACGTTTTAATCATTAAAGAGCAATGATTATTTAGTTACCGTTTCATTATTGTCATGAAAAAAGGGGGCGTTAACGAAAAATTTACGTCAGCGTTACGTCAACGAAAACAACACTGGCTCTTACCTTACAATAGTCAGCAGTGGCCAGGAACTCGTAGGTTCCCAACGACAGCTCCGGCTTGTCGTAGCAGTCCACCCTCTTACCGGTGTGGTCCAGATGCTGGAAGTAATGTGGAGGCACTGCGGGAGAAGAGCAGGAAGGGCAAAAAGGTCAGAGCAGCAAGATTTTGGGAGAAAATGTTCACACCAATGCAGACACAATCTCACCATCTGTGACGCAGCTACAGAAGCTGCACTGGAAGCGGCGACCCCCCTCTATGAACTGCATGTACGGACACATGTAAGCCTTGCATCTGTTGCAGCGGATCGGACCACTCTCTCCATGGTCCACCAAATATGGAGGGGTCTGGCAAAAGGTTTAGCAAAGATTGCATATTTATCTGAATTTCTGAGGCAGACTTACACAATATGAAGTTTCTAGAAAGAACAGGACCAAAACCCAATGGCAATTACTGAAACTAATGTATTTTACCAGCTAAAACATCACGGTCTTTCCTCTGCAACTGTTTCTGCAAAATGATGACACATAAAACTAGACATGCATGTGGAATGATCTTGTTAAAAAATAAGATCAGAAAACTGAAGCCAACAGAAAATCAGACCTCCGTAATTTTAGATTATCTCCAGAGACAGAAGCTTTCACCAAATCTGGCTCGGAGTACAAACTTTCTCACTGTGAGAGGAGAAAACTGAGCCACATTAAATACAGTACTGACAAAAAGTATGACATAGATTTAAAGTAGGGATGCACTATATTATTGGTATCGGCTGATATTAGCAATAAAGTTAAATACTGTATCAAACATTCCATCAAAATAACTCACCGATATAAAAGGCACTGTTTTTGTATGACTGTTCAAGTGTTGTGTGTTAGAGTGAACGCCATGAATAAATATGACATTAAAAATAATCCAGGTTAAAGTGTTACATCATTTTCAGCCCCCTTTGTGGCATCTGCATTTGGTGAGCAGGCCATATTGACAAAGACCGTGAAGAGTACCATAAAGTAGTATTTTAATTCCACAGCACAGAAAGCTGTGTAGTCTCTGTAAGTAGATCTAGGGGCAAAAAAATATATTGGTAGTGGTATCAGCCAAACAAGTTTTAACATATTGGCATATCGGATATCGGCCAAAAATGCAACATCATGCATCCCCAATTTATAGAAAAAGGAATTCCTGATTTTTGCCTTCTAGCAACTGCTCAGATATTTTAAAACCAGCTGCAGATCAGACACAAAGTCATGCCTAACAAAACCCATCAGAGGAAATGGAGTTACAGTATAAGAGAAGGGGGCGTATCTTACTTCATCTGGTGGCAGCGTGGCGAGGGGCTTGATGACAGCTGCCAGTGGCACCTGAGACTGCTTTGCCATATCGGATGTGCAAGGTATATTGTAGGCTGTACAGCGAATGAACCGTGGACTGGCATTCCCTAAACCCACAGACAAGTCTTCCATTATTACCATTACACAGCCATAATACACTGCGCTTCACTTTGCATTCTTGACTTACGTGTTTTACACAGAGTGAATAAATTATGTGTCACTAAGAACGAGCTTGAAACGTTTTTATAAAATTAAGAACAAACCTTGATCTCTGACTTGAAAGTTGGTGGTGACCAGTGGCGGGGCCTGACCTCTGACCCCTGTGGTGAACGGCTCAGTGGTCTTAACTTTGTCGTCCTCTATTACCTGGATCTAAAAACGAGACAAGTGTAAGAACATTCTCCCTTCTTAGCTTACAGCTTCAGCGCACACACAGGAAACACGTCACCTCTTGTCCCAGCCCAGACCTCCGAAGATAAAAGAGGAACACTTAAGACTTTTACATGCACACTAAAATCTGTTTCGACATCTGCAGACAAATTTTCCACACTGAAGTTTGTGAATGGTTCAAGCTCAGCAAGGTATGTTCAAAAACACGACAAGAAAGTAAAAAAAGATGTAGTTAAATAAGATGTAGTTAAATTCAGAAGAATGAGGACTCTAAAAAAGAACTGAGAATCAAACAAATGGGGAACGCCAACATGCAGGGCAGGGAACAGGATCAAACTAGTGAGGGAGACAGCTGTTTAAACTTCTCGATGGCTGACAAAACGAACAGAAACTAACTCAAACTATCGGGTCAAGCACTGAAAAACACAAACACGAGTGAGGGTAGTGACATCTAATGCACTTTTAAATGTTCTTCACATTGGCTCCAGAAATGTCAAACAACTTAGATTTCAGTTTTTTTTTTAAATCCTCATTTTAAAGTTTGACATAACTACCGGTACAAATCCTCCACAGTTTGAAGTTTTCAGGAAACACTAACTCAAAGGACTGAGAACACACACACATACACACAAAAAGACATTGGCTGCACCAGAAATCTTCTTGGACCTGATCACTTTCATGTGAGCCGTTATAGGTTTGACAGATTAACCCAAAGGTGTAACATATTCCCTAAGGATCATTTGGGATACTAGTATCCAGATTTATTTCCTGTCATGTGAAATTAGGCAGCCTTGTTGCTAAATTCATAAGGCAATGGTGATCATGTCATGTTTATTATACATAACATGGTTTAAAAACTCGGTTATTAAAACTCCCATTGTGAGTGACCCCCCTCCTAAAGACCCACGGAGATAACTTTGGGAGCACACAGACACCAAAACACATCAATGACTGAAGGGACAAAGTACAATTTCAGCACTTTTGTATACAGAACGACTGATTCACATTCAAAAGAAACAGATTTCAGTGTTTCCACTGGATAACTGGCCATGGTGGGGCGCTCACACACACGTCTGAGCTGCGTGATGTTTGTACCGGCAGTTTTCATGTGCGCAGGTAGATGTGGGGTGAGACAGAAACACAGCTGAGCTGCGCTGTTTGCACTTGTCATTCCCCGATCTGTTACGAAAGCACGATCCGTAGTGTACTTCCAGGTTGCACGGTTCGCTGTCGTTTATGAATAAAAACTGTCTTAATTTACTCAGAAAAGTACATGCTCTATCTCTGCCGATCTTCATGTAGCTAATTTACGCCACTCGTATTTCCGTTACAAATCATTGACTAAGATGATGCGCGACGTACTAGACCTGACCCCCAGCCTGGGCTGAATGAGAAAACCCTGCAAGATACAGAATTAATTATTTCCATGGTGAAACAGCGCCCCTCAGTGGTTAAGCTGCACATCATTTTAACCATGACGTAAATATGTCAATGATTTTAACAGAAATAGGAGTGGCGTAAATTAGCAACAGGAAGCTTGACGGAGATAGAATGCTTTTCTAAGTAAATTAATACGGTTCTTATTCATAAACGGAGTTATACCAGTACATTTTCCTTAATCTAGCATATTCAACGGCGATCCGTGCAACCCGGAAGTATTCCTTTTAGTGCATGCGTAAATGAGCTGCACTACGGATCAGCTTCCCTAACAGATCGGGGAATGACAGTACTGACAGTTTTAGCGCAGGTGTGAGGGGAAAGAGACAAACACAGCTGAGCTGCACACTGCTTGTGCTGACAGTTTGGTCAGCGTGAGAGAAGAGGCAGAGTGAGCGCAGCCTTTAACTTTTTAGCTAGCATGCCTGTGTTGCGCATTGTTAGCTTAGCTGTCAGTACTGACAGGTGAGGGGTGGTAGGGCTGGGAGATATGGACCAAAATAAATCTAGATACTTTAGATAATTGCGATATACAATATATATATCTCAATATTTTTTTCTTTCATAAAGTAATAACAAAAATCTATTTCTGAGTCAAAGCTTTGTCCCAGCTGTCACACAGGCACATTTATGAACAAACAGCTGTAACTCTACAAAATAAATGTCTAAAAACTAAACTACTGTACATATATTAAATAATAATCCTCTACATCTGTGCCGCCTTCACAATGTTAGAAAGTGTGTGTGAAGCAGCACTGTATTCAGTGAGGGAAAAGGAGGGGCCGCGTGAAGTTGGCGGCGCTGACGGGAGAAAAAGAACCACCGATTTTCAGGTCTAATACTCGATGGTTGTGATATAGAGCCATTCTAACCGTTGTAAATTGAAAAACCTGCGATACATAAAGTATATTCGATACATCGCCCAGCTATAGGGGTGGTGCGCACAATTCAGTTTGGTAGGCGCCCTGCTTGTAAAATTGTAGGGGAAACACTGGATTATTAACAGCAGCTCTCCTTACTCAACATTCATGATATCTTTCATGGAAAAAAAAAAAAGACATCCTTTAACTGTCCTTGTCGATTTTGCTTGGTCATACAGACATAAAGCAAACAATATTCATATTTTGCTGTTTAAATCACAATACCTGTATCTCATTCATGTTACGGTTAAAATAAAATAAAAAAATCTAAGTAATGAGTCAGGCTCATGTTATGCCCCCACTACACTACGGCAGTCTTTACACTGATCCACTTAGTACTTCATAGAACTCATACTTCTCAAAACACAAACTATTACTTAAGTTTCTCTCTCTAGCACTGAAAAGGTAAAAGTGCAGCCGCCCCCACTCAACACTCACTCTGCTGAAGCAAGTGTTGCCGATTTTTGTGAAAGAAACAAGCAATTCAGTTGTGAAAATAGATGAGCCTGCACAGCTAATAGTTTAGTTTGAATATTTCAGACACTGTTTATTACTTTATTTAAGGCAATCAGAAAATATTAACATGATAACGTCTCAACTGCTGTGAGGTTTTAATGAGGTTAATATTGGCATATTGCTGACTGTGCATGTAAACAAAGCCAGTGTGTACTTTATGCTCTAACTATTTCCACTGTTGATTTAGGAGCTTCAACTTTGATCCCTAATTCAATTTACCAGTACGCATGTAAAGAAAAATGCAATAAAACGGCATCAATTCGTTTGAACAGGCAGTCTCGAAAAAGCTCTTGTGACGTATTGCAAACTTTAAGGCGTTGGGAAGAATGAACAGGAGGAGGTGGAGCAGTTAGTGCAAACAAGCAGAGAACAGAGGGCAAAAATAAGAGGAAAAGACAGATACAAGAAACTTACTGGGCTGGGAATAGCATCTGGATCTATTCTATGTCTTGATTTCTGCACAGCCGGCATGTCAGATGCTTGCTTTACAATCAAAAGTTTGTCCGGCAAATTGTGCGAAACAGGACAAAATAAATAAATACAAAGAGTGAAAATGTAAGAAAAAACGGCAAGACTGTGCTGAGATTCAGATTCAAGCAGAACTGTTAACACTGACTGTAGTATATTAGTCATTTGTTAGTGATACTGTAGCATCAGACTGTTAAGTAAAAAAAAAAGTAAAAAACAAGCTGAACATCATACGCAAGCTTAAACAAGCAAGAAAATGTATTTTTTTTTAAGTGATAGAGCTTGGCAGTACCAAGAAAACCACATGAAAACCTTTATACATGTCATTAATGATGAATTTAATAAAACAGCTGAATGAATCACTTTAGATTATCGTTTTCTTTTTCTAGGCTAATAAGAATCGACTAAGATCGCAGCGTGAAACAGAGTTTAGAACAGTTGTCCTTCAACACAGAAATGGTTAAAAAGTTTAGCTACTTGCAGATATATCAGCTTATATGGAACTTGAAAGTAAAATGCAGTAGTACATTAATAACTATAGTTACCGTATTTTCCGGTGTATAGGTCGCACCTTTTTATGTTTTTTTCAAGGCCTGCGACATATACACCGGTGCGACCTATACAGGTACTCCCCGACTTACGAGCGTATCGACATACGAGGTTCCGGACATACGAGGTCACTAACCAACAGTAAATTTGTAAAGAACTTACAGAAAATACAGCACTTTTATGCGTTTTTAGATGAAAGTGTGTTAGCTAACCATTTGGAAACAAGTTTCTGAGCATGTTCATGAACTAGTATGAACGCTTGTGATGAAAAACGAGTGTTCGTAGTAGCGCTAGCATAAATTTTCCGACTTACGACCGAAAATCCAGACTTACGAGCAACACGTGTTTAGTGTTCCGACATACGAGATTTCGTGTTACGAGATAGTCGTAAGAACGGAACTCTGAACGGAATGGAGGATGTTTTTAAGCGTAAGTCGGGGATCACCTGTATATGGTTTGTTATCACTTTCGGCGAAACAAATTTTAAAATCCAGCTCATTTCACAATTACGTTCATTTATTAAGGAAAAGTTCAGCTCAGACACGTTTGCTATAATTTTTATCAAACAAACAATTGTTTTTAAGTGTTAATCTTCTTAAAAGCCTTGCTGTGCGCTCCTGTGGCAGACATTTGCAGCAGAGCTAAACGTAGGTGCGGCCTATACACCGGTGCGACCTATCTAGGGATTTTTCCAATCTATTGGTGCTAATTGGACAATGCGACCTATACACCGGTGCGACCTATACACCAGAAAATACGGTACTTTACATAAACATGGCATTTGTCCTGAAAAGACAGATTTAGACGATGAAATATAATTCAAAAATCAAATATACAAAAATGAAAGTTATAAGGACAATTTTACTAATACCGGTAATCCAAAAACTAAAGTTTTTTTTTTGTGCTGAGCTTTCTTGTAATGAGGAAGTGCGATCACCTCGGAGCACAATGAAGCTCAGTTAGTATAACATCACCGCAACCTGAGCTAAACAAGAACGTGACAAAGAGGTCAGCAACGTTTTTATGCTCACCGGGCTAGGAATGGCATCTGGGTCAAGTCTTTTCTGTGCAGGAGCAGGACCTGGTGCTGGTGCAGGAGCTCCATAGTTTTGTTGTCCAGGATAAGGACCTGCATAACCAGGCTGAGGGCTTCTTACCTGCCCAAACGCACCTGGAGCAAACAAAACAACCGGATGTGATGTAACAAACTGTCATCGCTTTAATTTCTCCACTACATCGTCATGTCCTCACCATTCTGCTGAGGAGGGTATCCTGTCTGTGGAGAACCAGGCTGCTGAGGAGGGTATCCTGTCTGTGGAGAACCAGGCTGCTGAGGAGGCCCGGGAGGGCCTGGTGGACATGAAGAGCCCTGTGGTCCTGGAGGCAGGTGGCTGGAGGTGGGAGGCATCTGAGCTCTAAGTGGAGGGGGTCCTGGGTGGTACGGGGATGGCTGGGTTGTGGGCGGCTGCTGTTGGAGTGACATGGGGGTGGAGTACTGGCCAGAGGCAGCCGAAGTGGGAGGAGGACCAGGAGGAGGAAAAGAGCCTGGCTGAGAGGAAGAAGGGGTTGGATGAGGTGGGAAGGAGCTTTGGGCAGGTGGAGGTGGGCCAGCTGCAAAGCCAGGCTGGCTACCAGGTGGAGGTGCTGAGGAGAAAGGAGGCTGAGGAGCGAGGAAAGGTTGCTGTGACTGGGACGCTGGGGGAGCAGGGGCTTGACTCGGTGGAGGGACAGGACCCGAAAAGGAGGAGGGTGGAAAAGTTTGTTGAGAAGGAGGTGGTGGAACAGAGGAGGTGAACTGCTGTTGGGATGTAGGGGGGAGAGAAGAGGTGAACTGCTGTTGAGAGGGAGGTGGTGGAACAGAGGAGGTGAACTGCTGTTGAGAGGGAGGTGGTGGAACAGAGGAGGTGAACCGCTGTTGAGAGGGAGGTGGTGGGCCTGTAAAGTATTGCTGAGGAGCAGCAGGACCACTGGAAGGTGGTGGCTGTGTAAGAGCAGAGGACACAGGAGGGTGGGCTTGGGTGTACGAGGGCTGAGGTGCAGGCTGATAGGAGGAACTGATGGGAGGTTGTGAGCTATGAGGAGCTGTGAAGAGAAGAAACAGTCTGAGTGTGTGTCCTACAGTGAAATTTAAAACTATTTAAATGTTTTCAGGTGGCAGAACTGAGCTCATGCCTCTAATTTAATCTGTACATTTAGGCTCAGCTGTACGGTATTTAATATTACCATATCCTGGCCCTGCAGGAGTCGGTGGTCCAGAAGACATTTGCATCCGAGTCATTTGGTTGGTGACCTGCTGCATTGTGGGAGGAGGTACGTAGTGTTGTGGGTAGGAAGGGTGTGACCCCGTCAGGTTTGCAGCTCCCTGGTTGTATGGCTGAGATACAGCAGGCCTGCAAGTACACAAAAAGTCAAGAAAACTCCGTACTTTAATCACAGAATAGAAGAAGCTCTCACCAGAACCAAAGCAAACTGCACGTATATTATTTTCTTTATAACTGTAAAAATCACAAATTGTGAAAAAGTGTTCTGATTTGTACTTTCACTGTCTGTATGTGTACTCACAAAGCTTACTGATGCAGCATTTTTCTGATTAATATAGTTTTACTTTCAAAATAGTGCCGTAATAACCAGCTGCCATGAGGACACATTAAAAATGACTGAGTCTTTTGTTTTCTTCATTTTTGATAGGCATTTTAAACCAGAACAGCGGAGTCTGTTACAACTTGTTTAATGCCTTAACACAAAGTTTTTGAGTCTTGCAATTATCTGGAGTGTCTGGTACATATTTTA